>BGPR01044517.1:0-12589 GCA_013235015.1 Araneus ventricosus | reverse complement strand
AAATCCCTTAAGGCAGTAAAGCAATCTATTCATGTCATTTATACAAATGTTTATCCTAATTCTGATAAAATGTTATATAGAAACATGTTTGATTCTGAGGCGTCTTTCATTAAAATTATTATTTTGAAAAATGGTCTTTGCAAATTAATTCTTCGAATGCTTTGTACTCTAGATATATTTTAAAGCAATGGTTTTTTCTGCTATTTTATTTAAAATAAAAACACTATTTACTCTTAAATGATATTTTATTTATGACTGTGAAGTCTCAGCACTTTATTTCATTATGCATTCTTTCATCCAGTTTCGTAAGTAAATTCTAATTATCTACTCAAAACATTTTGGAAAATATTTTAGATACTAACATTTCTCTGATGGAAATAAACAACAATTTATAATTTATCATTTGATTAATCTGTTTTGAGTAATTTTTTTTGTAATCTACTAATACTTTTAGATTTTTAAAGGTAAGTTTCGAAATCTTGCAAATTTTATGAACGGAAATGTATATTTTAATAAATATGCAAAAACTCTATTTTTTGCAAATATTTTCTCAGAATTTTCAGATTTACACTGATGGTAATTTCAAACATCTACCGTAATTATAAGCATAAATCAGTAGAAAACTTGTTTAACAAGGAATATAATTTAATTATTACAGAAAAATGAGCTGACCGTAGTTAGAGAAAAATACAAAATGCTCTTATATTTCAACAATGAAATGTATTTCATTTAATGTTTTTTAAAATACTCAGTCATCAGAATTCAAGTTAGAATTACCATTAAAACAAGAGATAATTAGAATATATCATAAAGAACTCATCTCGCCCTAGCACTTGACCGTCCGGTGTATCTGAATGACCGGCCTCCTCGAATAGCAAAACGGGCATGAACGTCAGTTACAAAATATACCTTAACGACTCATGCACCAACCCCTCTCGTTGGAGGTATGGCTAGGGGAACAACAAATTTTGGCTAATGTAGAATTTGAAGCTCTGACTGCAATTGTAGCAGGCTTGAAGCCAGTAAAAATTGGGTTGAAGAACTATGCTGCCGAAACGCGATTTTGCTAACTGACAAAGAAGTATTTTTTTTCATTATTGGAGAGCTGAACCAATAAAACTCAGAATTTGCTAAGAATATGAAATGCTTCTGGTTAAAAAAAAGAATTAGTGAGAAACGCAATATTATTTTAGTTGTATTAATGCGATATCTAAATTTTGGGAGAAAGCATGGTGTGTGTGCCGCCGCAGTTACTGCTGATCGTTCACGTTTACCAAATAAAAACTCTCTTATTCAACAAGCTAAATAAATAAGAAAGGCGAATCACTGTCCAAATCTTTACACTCAGAAGAAGAGAACCCGGGAACTTTGGGAGAGAAATTTTTAACGTTGTAAGCAAAATTAGTAAAACGTATCCACTAAAAAATAAAGGTCTTACGTTGTTCAAAGTGCAAGAGTTCTAATTTGAGCAAGATAGGCAGGCAAGATTTACAGTTATTCGACTCAACTGGAAATCGACATCAAATATGATATTTGGTTGAGACTTTGAAAACAATTGCTACAACATCAGTTGAAGCTGTGAGAGCAATTTCTGCTGCCGAGTTATTCATAACAAAGCTAGGAACAAGGCTGAATGATAAAGGCATAGATTGCTTATGTTTTCTTAAATCATACTTAAAAAATGAATAACTTATACATCTTATTCATATTTTGTAGCTCAATATATAAAGGAGTATAAATTTTGGAATTTATGAATATCCTTATTGCGCCTAATTATTATTTATATCAATTAAAAATAGATAATTTTTTGATTTTTTTCAAATTTTGATGCATTTACGAGAATCGCGGGAATGATTGTTATGTTCCCGGGAAGTGAAAAAGGCCGGGAAATCAGAAACTTTAGGTATGGCCCGCCACCGGCGATGACAACACCACCATTAGTGTACCCTCAAGGGAAGCGGAAACCCGCTTACTAATCCGGCGACTAATCAAGCTCAGATGTGAGGTGCCCGTCGGAGGGTCAGGTAGTTAGAATAAATCACATTTAGGAACCAGATAATCTCGCAAGTAAATATCGTGCTATAAAATTAAGAAAATCAGTTCTAAGCTTTAAATATGAATTTGAAATCACATTTACTGATTTTTACCATTATCATATTCAGTGAACATTATCAGTTAATTCTGATTTGAAGGCAAAGTATAGAGAGCGGGTGTTTAAATTTTAAAATATCTGGCAGCTGCACTTTGACATTACTGACAAGAAATTTTTGTCTTGTTTCTTGTGGCATAGTGAATTTTTATATATATTAGAATCAGAAATTTTTATATATATATATATATATATACATATAAAAAAATAAGAAACAAACATAGCAGAATTGTAAAAGCAACATATACAACATAAACATTCATAAAACAAAATGTCAAGAAAAAAATGCCAAGAAAAAAAATCTGCGGTAAGAAAAAGCCGAGAGATCTCAAAGAGAGAAAATAAACAAAAGTGGAAAATATATATAAAAGGGGAAGATAAAATAATATAGAAATATATAACCCAAGCTCAACGAATGCGCAAAAATGCTCATGAATGAAATTCAAGAAGATTTGTGGAAAATATATCAATGTCATGAAAGTCAAAAAATGTTGAAATAAAATGGAGAGACTGTAATAAATCGGTAAAAGCGTATAGATGCTCATCAAGGGTAAGTAAAATCTATACGAACCGCTAAAATTAGTGAAAACATAATGTTTTCTGCGAGTGCTAGCATAGCTAAAAACACTGTCCTTTACCCCGAACATTATGATAAACCAAGAATTTGAATGAAGACAAATAAAAGAAATGATTTTACAAACCTCAACTGAGAGATGCCAACGGGAGACGTGACAAGGAATGAACTAAACGCGTCATGTAGGGTCCGGATGTTTACGAAAATATCAAGTTACTTCTGAGGTTGGGGAGTTTCGATGAAGATTGGGGAAATCGATGGAAACAAAGATGAAAAGCAACTACATTGAGGAAACGATGAAGATTAAAAGAAATGATGAGGTGAAAGGAGTATTTAAAAATTACAAGGTCATATAAAAATTAATGAAAGATGATAAAAAAGGAAATGAGTGTATTTAAAAAATTAAGGTATGATGATAAAAGAAGTGTAACTAAATTAAAAATTAAGTGGTGGAAACGGTAAGTGTTAAATAAAATTTGAATTTGATCCGCATAATAAACGACTAAAGATGCGTTTTCGAGGTAATCACATTAGAGGCTGTCTGGCTTGAGGAATCCTACCACAGATGTGAACTGCGCCACATAGTCTCAATATCAAACCTTTACTTCATATTAAAGCCATTAATTAAAAGGTTCGTAGAAGGAGGTAGGAATTTCATTACTATTAAAGGTTATTTATAAAGTGCTGAATTTGTTTCTTTGATTGAATTTTTATCCTGCATTGACTAAGGTCTAATGTGATTACTCCAAAAGGCATCTTAAGTCGTTTATTAAGGAGTTTTCAACAAATTAGTATTGTTAACACTTACCGTTTCCACCTTAATTTTAATTACACTAGTTACACTTTTTATCATCATAACTTAATTTTTTAAATACAATCTCTTAATTTTGAATACACTGCTCTCTTTTATCATCTTTCATTAATTTTTTAATATACGCCCAATTTTTTAAATGCACTCCTTTCCTTTTATCATCATTCCTTAATTTTTATATGCTTAATTTTATTTTTTTTATATTACACATTAATTTTTAAATACACTCTTTTATTTTTTTTCATCATTTCTTTAATCTTCATCGCTCTCCTCTAACTGTAGTTCGCTTTCATCTTTGTTTTTATCGATTTCTAATCTTCATCGAAACTCCCCAATCTCAGAAGAACTCTGATATTTTTCCGTAACATCACCTACATGACACGTTTAGTTCATTTCTTTGTCACGTCTCCATTGGCAGCATCTCTGTTTGAGGTTCGTAAAATCATTTCTTTTATTTGTATTTCGTCTCAAATTCCTGGTTTATCATAATGTTCGGGGTAAAGGATAGTGTTTTTAGTATATGCCAGCACTGTTCGCAGAAAACATTATGATTTCACTAACTTTTAGCGGTTCGTATATAGATTTTATTACCCTGATGAGCATCTAACGATTTCATGATTTACTACTCTCCATTTTACTTCAACATTTTTTTGATCTTTCATGACATTGATATATATATATATATATATATATATATATATATATATATATATATAAATACAACAGATTTACTCCAAACATCATTTTTTGCATCAGTCGTAAATGGCGTCAGCGGCACAGTATTATTTCTACACCCCCTCATTATAAACTTCTTTAAAAATATGGCATAAACTCAATAATATTTTCACTCCATGGTGTCACCTATAACTCGCACCCGTGGCATCTAGATCCCCCTTATCCGCTGTCGCTGTGCTACTGCAAGTCTTTGTCGGTATCAGTGAGGTTAAGGGCAAAAAATTATGACCAACATTTGTTGACATTCACCTTATTTCTATTTTGAAAAGTAATCATGAATAACAAGATTTCTCGAGAAGCATGGATACGAAGGATCAGGAAGGGAAAATTAATTTTCATTTTTATTTCTAGTGCCTGACTTGAAACTTACCGAAATAAACTTACGTATCTATAAAATTTACTACTTTTAGCTGCCTACGTGGATATTGTTTTATTCTCGTAATTTGGAGTTTTACATGCTTGAACTAGAATTATAGATATATTGGAGACATCTAGTCAATTGCACTTTACTTAACGAAGAGAAAATGACTCATAATGAAACATATAGAGTATCCACGTTAAAAGGGTATATCTGATATATAAGTGAATTGAAACTTGAATTTAATAAGAGGTCAAAGTTACTTTAGTGAAACATTAAAATTTAATTTTTATTTAAAAACCTCAGGTAAAAGTTTCTAAATGAAAGTTTTTGAATTACCTAACATATTTTAAACTCTTCAAGATTTAGAAATATTAGTATCAGATGTTTAATTATCCTAAAACATATCACTTGCTTATGTCAAAAACATCCTTCCTTATGATGTTATTATAACAGAAGTCTTATCGATTAAGCTATACTATCCGATATCTTGTTCTTGACAAATGATCAGAGTTTCGAGAAAAAAAATATATATATTTATTTTTTTCGAAAAATATCGAAGTTCAGAGAAATAGTCAAACAGAAAAGCCAATACTTTCTTGAAATACAAACAACTCCATTCATCGTAAAATGTCTTCAACGTTATTTTTTTATCCACCAGAACATTCTTTTATCTCCACTAAATAGAAAATATATATTTTTTTCCGTTCGAAAAATTTTAATGGCTATGAATAATTCAAATGAATTAATTAAAAAAGGAAATAAATCTCTTGGTAAGAATTTGTGAAATAATTAACTAACAATTTACTTTTCCTCATTAAATGAATGTAAAATTCTGGCGTCAATGATCCAAATTTGGCGGTGAACTATGACTTGAATTGGCAACCTTTTTCTCTATTATCTCGAGCCATTTTCTCGAGTTCGGTCCATCATTTTTATCCTTTTGGAATTTATTTTTCTTTGCTCTTACGCACGAAGATGCTTCCCTTTTGTATTCCAAGAGAGAGATAATCTTTTGTTTGTGGCAGCGGAAAGTTTTATTGATTTTTCAGGTAATTGGGTATAATCTTACGTTTCCGTCGGTACGTCCGATAGTTTCGGGTTTTCACTGGTCAAAATGCCTTCATTCTTCGAGAGAAGAAAGTGCTCTTTCTATTAGATTGCGTGAACGGAAAGAATAATAGTGCTCGAAGGTAGAGGCCGTTTTCCAACTGAAGACAGAAATAAAAGTTCGAAATAACAGTTAATTGACCAGAATTCTATCAAAGACTTTAATATTTGATGAAAATTGTTTTTCTTGTTGTTTAATGCGAGGGTAGAAAGATGAAGTCAATTATTTTCTGCTTTATATAGGATGGATGAAATGGAACTTTTGCCGAAACGAAATAGAAACCTATCACACCAATTTCTCCAGTTTTAACACTTTAACCAACATTATTTTTTTTAATTCGAGATTTTTGTCGAACTTTTCTTCACAGAAATGAGTCACTTGTAGTCATATATTATAGGAAACTGAGCAGCTATTTCAAATATGTGGGACATGCTAATGAATACCATTTCGTTTTACTGCTTGAAAACAAGTGTTCATCTCGTATTCTGCAGGCCGAGTTAAAAATACGTCGCGTTTATTAAATTCGTTTGAGAATGTATATTGTTACAAAGCTATAAATTAGCTTCCCTGAGATCCTAATCTTGGCGACAAACTTGGCGACCTTGGTGACAAAGGGAATTTTCTAGAAGGACCTCGAACTTTCCACCTATTTCTACTGGTTTCATGAACTTTCTAGAGATTAAGTCACTTCCTACGTAATGAAGTCACTTCCTGTTGAAAAGTTTAAATGCAAGCTCTCAAGCCAAGAAGAGTTAGTTGGATCTTGATCTGCAAGCAAGCTGATGAGCTAATAGGAAAGCTTTGAGAGCTGTGTTGAGACTTAACGGTAATCTCTGTTGTGAATTTTTACAAGTGCTGTTTTAATACTTGTGTTACGTTTCTTTGCTTAGAATACCTGTAAAATAAAGAGCTTTATTTTTGTAATCCTGCTTATTGGACTGTATTCACGTACACCCACAAGACGATTTTGTCACAATATATAATGATAACTTATGATACTCTAAAATATGATGGATCGTAAAGATTTGTTTGCAATAAATATTTATTCATCACTACAGAACCTCAAGAATTCTATGGGCTGTGACCAATATTTGAAACAAAGCTTCATCCATTGGCTTTGAATAAGGGAGATTGGAACTCTGAATGATGGAATAGTTTTTTTTGCCAGTCATATCCGCATTTCTTTCAGGAAACTCATGCGTTAGGTTGGCAGACTAAAACATAAAATGAATTAATCTCCTATTTCGGTACCGGTAGAAGTTAAATGGAAGGATTACTGATGAAATGCTTTGTAATATTCCTTAGTTTGGTTAACTACCTTTTTTGAACCATACGAAAATAATTTGTGGAGGGACTTCAAAATGTTCAACCAGGGTTAAATAACGAAAAACAAAAGCCTGTGCAAGTCCCCTCTCCAAAATTTTACATCTCAATAGCGGAAGAAAACCTGATCGCAATGAAATTAGCTTGCACTACACCTACACAAAAAGCGAACATTTGGTGGTAGAATCTGTTATCACACAGTAAAAAGATTTTGTTTTCAGCACGAAGATTGTTCACTACACTTCAGCAACTTGGATACACTTAGCCACTAGGATAAACTCACAGCATTGATTTTTCACCATGCAACGCCACCTCCGCTGAGAACAAAAATAAAAACAAATTTCCGATGTTTTCATGCTTGGTGGTCAGTTTTCAGACTAAAGCATAAATCAATTTAAATCATTTCCACATAAATTTTTAAAAACTTTTAAGGCATCTTCTGCACCAGTGATTAAGATATAAACATTCAATATAACGCACAAAGAAATATTGCCAGTCGACTCCGAGCCTCAGATGGTAGAGCGGTGGACTTTGAACCTGTTTTTCAATGCTTCGAATCCCCGCCGTGTTCGTTTAAGCCAAAGTGTAGTATTTTAAATTAAAAAGTCATTCCTTATGGGCAATTCTTTAAAGCTCTATTTGAAAGATTGTGGAATATTCCTTAAATGTGTGTATCACAAGTAGGGGGAAAATCCTCTTTGTTTGTTTTACTTCAATTTCCTTTGAGTTCATAAATCTACATACTTTATTGTTAAACTAGCTGTACGCGCACGGCGTTGCCCGAGGAATCAGGACTTCAACAAAATGAAAACGAAAAAGGAAGAAACGCCCACAATGACATGAAAATGTTTTGGAAACAAAATCAAAACAAAAGATACACATTATTGATTTTCCCGCTTATTTTTCTTCGCGATAATGGCATATCATTGTCATTGACATAATTTTACTTTCATATTACTTGGTTTTACCATTACGAAATGAACATAATTTTTTTTAAAAAACACGCTTTCACATCTTTATTATAATCATGCTTTGAGGTGTATTTGAGGTGTTTCTTATTCCACTTGTTCTAGTCTTCAGCTAGACCAAGTCCAAGAATGCTTTGAGGTACAGTATGTATAATGTGTATTTTTAATCAAAAATAAAAATATATATATCTATAAAATTTGCTTTATTTCAGCATTTCACGATTTCAAGTCAGAACGTTCTGGTATTGCTTGCTTTACGACTGCGTGCAGCGTTGGTAATAAATCACAGCTGTTTTTTATCCGCCAGAAGTCGTGGCGGAACCGGACGAAAAGGCGTGGTTCTTCACTGTCGGCATTCGAGAAAATTTCTCTGATCCCATCAAGAAATAAATTAATTTAAAATCAAAGAAATAAAATATTTTGACCGTTCTTGTTTTAAATCAAAGAAAAATAATTGATTTACTACCTAAAAAAAAATTGAAAATGGTATCTTTATTAGAACTTCGGGGATGCATGAGTTTTAAGAATTCCGGATAATTTTTTTAAAGTGACTATTTTTTAAAAAATCCCCAAAATTCAGTAAATTAAGTTAGACAAGCAAAACAAACTTCATTAGAACAGAAATCGTGTGCTCTGTTTGATGGTGTGTCTATTTTTTTCGTACAATTGTTCAAATCCATTCTATTGAGAAATTGGTGCGAAAAATCAACCAAAAGAACACAAAACATTAAATAAAAAATTTTCTAGATTAAATTTTAAAATTCTGGCTTCGAGGTGCATTGAGTCACCATTAAGACTACCTGTGTGTCAAATTTCATAGCTGTAAGTGAGATAGATTTGTCTGGACATCGCACACATGCACACACACACAAACATTGCTTTTTATAAGTATAGATTGTGTTCTACAATTCTTTGCATTTTCTTCACAATATGTACGAGTTTAATTACAGCTTAAGTACAAGTTAATTAACCATATCACTGTATACTTCACAATTATATTATATTTTTCTTTTTTAGTTTCTACTTATCATACGCTCTCACTTTTTGAAAAATTTATATTTTAGTGAAAGTTCTCAGAAGTCTTTCAGAAGTCGTCACGGTTACGGTGCAAACTTCCATCAAGAGATTGAAAACTGTCACCATTTCGAATGTATAGTCCAAGTGGATCATTTCCAAGCGGGTCTGTCAAAAGCCTTCCTTTCTAAAAATATGGCATCACTCCCCCCATAAGCATTTGAATTGATTTAAAAAAAAGTGATAAAAGGCAATGGGTTCCAGGTTCTTGGCCAATCAGTTGAAAGAACTTGAAAGGTCACGCCTTCTCCTTCACTCCTTAACTTCTGTGGAATATGACATATAAAGAAGAAATGGTTATGACCCAAGAAGAGAAAATCTTCCTAAAAAAGCAGGGGATACATTGAGGCATTTCTACTTCATCATATCAAGACCTGCTGTCAATTTTCAGATCATCTTTCGTCGAAAATCCCCGCTATTTTCACCTCATCGCTTCCTCTTTCTTTTCTTTCTTTCGTGGTTGGATCACTTTCTCATTTCCTCAATAGGAACTAATCCATCAAACGTTAATTGGCTGTAACATGAGCCGTTTCTATATGCGCCGTATAAAAAATGCAAGCTATACTCATTTCTGCGCTCCAACATCAATTTTCTGGGTAGGATGCCAAGATTTCCCTTCTTACATCTTAGAATAAGTGGAAAGTATTGACCCCATGAGAAGATTCTTTATTATCATAAGAAAATGTGAATATTACGATTCATTGAAATATGTACATATCACTATTTTATATTATTGACTTTTGTATTAGCTATTGTCATTCGTCATTTTTATTTTAGTATATTTCTCTTTATACAGGGTGTCCACTCTTATCGTGGTCCAATAGCCAATTTCTAAACCGTTAGAGATAGACATACAGTTCCAATTGGAAAAATGCTTTAAATGAAGGGAAGAATCACAATAGATATTTTCTGAGTCCCTAAATATATTTCTGAAAAAATACGAATTCAAACTTTTTATGTGGTCCCCCTATCCTATCAGTCATATTTAGACAAATACTCTTGGCATTATAACGTTTTAAATAAAAAAAATCCCACCCTTTTGCGATTAAAACTGAGCGAGTTCTGGAGCTTCGAATTTCATGATTTGTAACCAATCGGCGGCCTCGTCGAGCAAGTGCTGTGCATTGATTGGTGGATCGTATTCAAGACGGCTATTGAAATGGTTTTAAGTGGTCTAAGTCAGCGATATTCAAAGCTCCATAGCTCGGTCAGTTTTAGTCGCAGAAGAGTGGGACTTTTTTTGTTTAAAATATTAGAGTGTCAAAAATATTTTACTAAATATGACTAATAGGATCGGGGAACCGTATAAAAAGTTAGAATTCGTAATCTTTTCAGGAATATATTTATTCACTGAAAAAACATATATTATAATTCTTCCCTTCATTTAAAGCATTTTTTCCCAATTGGAACTAAATGTCTATATCTAATGGTTTAGAAATTAGCTGTTGGACCACGATAAGTGTGGACGCCCTGTATATGTTGTGTTGTTTATCGATGGAAAACGCACAAAACGTTGACGAAAATCAATAATAATGGATAGATATGAAAGATAATAAGTTTTAAATAAATAAAGAGACCAAACGGTGTTATAAAACAGCGAATAAACTCTGATAAAACCGTAAAAAGGATAAAGTAATATTTTGTAAAAAAAATCACATCGTTATTTTATTGTATCCACTTATCTCACTATCATTTTGCTGTATCATTGTATTAATTATCTTTATTTATAATTGGAATTCATTTTTTGAGAACACATTTTTCACTTGTAATCTTATGAAGAAATAAAATAATACAATAGGGATTTATATTTTTAAATAGATATAGCTATATAGAAAATCTTTAAATAGATATTGTTTAATCTGACGTTGAAGGTCAAACGGAAGATTGGAGAAAATGATGTAAACTCAGGTAACGTCCTCGTCATCTGATCCCGGTTCAAAGTTATAAAGTTCATCAACAAATAGCATTTAAGACATAACATTAATAGTTGTAAACTGATTAAAACTAATCCACGTTATTTTGTTTCAAATAAAAAGTAATTAGCTTTCTTTTGCTTTAATCGCCAATATTATGATCTGCTGTGCTTGGAATCAAAGAATGAGCTAGGATTAAAAGTTTTGCGATTCAAAGAGTGATGAATGCCATAGATGAAAAGCAATTTATTGTTGCGAAGTCTTTTGGAGAGAAAATAGTTAGTAGAACTAAAGAGAAGTTCTCGGCATACACCGACTAAGAAAAATACTCTTACGATTACATTGGCCAGCCAAACATTCATATAAATTAAAGTTAAACAGGGTGACAACAACAATGTGCATCATCTTTTTGAAAAAAGAAATCTGTCAGATATTCGTAATGAAGTATCAAGTGAAACAATTTAGATAGAATTCTGGAAAATTATACCAAAAAAATAAATAATATTGATTAAAAAATTTGATTTTCATGTCATTCAGCATTGATATGTTCGCTAAAGTCCGCATGGTTCCAGGATCAAGACCCAGCTCTCCGTTGTGTGCGCTGGCCTGGTGCTTGTTAAATCTGAGGTTGAGGGTCAAACGGAAGATTGGAGAAAATGATGTAGACTCAGGTAAAGTCCTCGTCGTTTGACCCCGGCTCAAAGTTACAAAGTCCATCAATAAATAGCACTCAAGACATAAAATTAATAGGTGTAAACTGATTGAAACTAATCCACGTTATTTTGTTTCAAATCAAAAGTTATTTGCTTTCTTTTGCTTTAATCGCCAATATTATGTTGTGTTGTGCCATGAAATTATTACGTTTTCTTTTTTCGAAAGGACTTTATTCTCTCCCTTAACCCTTTTGCAGCCAAACCACATTCTTCAGAGTAATCCAACTATTCTTTGTTCCGCACCCCCAAATATATCCTATTATTACACATGGATTGATAAGTATAATGAAGGAGGGAATCTCTTTTTCACTTTTTCAAAGATGTGCAACGGATTTACCCTTTGAGGACGAGAGCACGCTTAACGCTACGAGGAGCCGGCAAACCTGCGTGACAGTCGTCCTGAAAGGGATAATTTTCCTCAAAGAACCAAACGCCTAATGACTATTCAAGGACTCCTTAACATGCTCTATAGTCATAAAACATGAGTGTGAACTATTTGGACAAACGGGATATGAAGATTTAGACCTATGAGATCAAACCCCACACCAGTAAACAAAAATCAACCACACTGGAGCTGCTGCTATATTACCCTAAGGTTTCATTTCAGGTATATCTGTACCTGCTATATAATTCTAATTTAAATAACCCAAAATATTCAAAATTATCGAATATTTAATCGATACCCAAGTTGCAAGAAACAAACAAAAAGTAAAAAGAAGTTTTTCGGTATTTAATAGATGTTTCTTATTCATGGAAATAAAAAGACTGGAAAATATCTGAAGTTATGATTTCGAATATCGCATGCAGAGGGCATGGGCGATAAAGAAACACAGCAATTCCGGAAATGAAATAAAATGACC
>BGPR01044516.1:0-12589 GCA_013235015.1 Araneus ventricosus | reverse complement strand
AAATGCATTTGTTCCATTCTAGTCTTCTGATTTGAGAAACAAACTTAAACATTAGAAGACAAGACTAGAACAAAAACATTTGTATAACTCTAGTCTTCTGACTTCATGTGGAAACTCGCCTATTTGCAGACATTAGATAAGATAATTTTCTGCAACAGTTACTTCATAAAAATCTGAGATCAGGATTAATTTTCATTTGCAAACACAGCACTAGCCACGAAAAGGAAAGGAAATCTAATGACATGGATAATATTTGTATAATCATAACATATTTTTAGAATACGAAAAACAAAACATAATTATCATCAACTGTTGAAGACCTTCAATTCTAAGTTTCAATTTTTTTCAAGTTCTTTAGAATACATTTCTTCTGGGATAAACTACAAGCTAATAAAAAACAACAACAAATAGTCTACTATATGATAGATCTGGCTCGAAATTGGAAAGACATTTACAATTTTTTTGTTATAATTATACGCGGGACTTCTCACATCTACTTAGTTAAGTTTTTGAATAATCGGGTTTACTTGCATATGCACAGACCAGCAGTCAATTTCTCTATGGGCAGCTCGCGTACAAATTTTTAAAAAGTAAAATTTAGCGTCAAGAATCAAATTCCAACTTACTTTCCTTTAGCTCTTTTCTCATTTGAGTTATTTAGTTGAGACGAATACATATTTGGATACATGACATTTAACTGGTCTGAAACGTGAACATTTATCTAAAACTGAAGAATGAATTTTTTGTATAAATTACATTAATTTCTTGTTTTGTATATTTCTCATACGGGTCAGTTTAAAGTATGCGCGACAAATCTTTAGAGGAAAGGATATTTTTTAAAGTTTATAGAGGAATTTGATTTATGCCAGTCAAGAACAATTGTTGTATAACACACAGACTCAATTACTACTGACCGAACGTATGAATAATTTTCTTGATCCAGTCATTCTCAATTACTCCACTCTTCGCCATTCCATTTTTTTGCCGAATCTTTACGGTAATTCATTCACGACCACTGAACACAACACAAATCCATCCACTACCACTCACTCCGATACCTGATCCCCTTCTACTCGAGATTCTAAAAGTTTTCATTTAAAGTGCTAATAGTTTCTCATATAACAAAACTTATATTAACTTATAAACAAAATTCATTCGTTTCAACTGTTTAATTTGTCGTACTAGTCTTACATTTCTTTTCCACTCGAGTTTTTCGGAGAGTTTATAACACCACCTTTAAGGAACTCCTCAGAAAGATTGAAAATTTCCGTTAGAACCAACTACACAATGTTTAATACTGTAGAACTCGAAGTGATCTTGTTGGCAATGGCAAAGCAACTCCCTTATAATCACTGCAGAATTGCATCGCCTACAATTTTTCCAAAGAAAAAATTTAATTAAAATTTTTTTAAATTTGCATGTGTATAGCAATACATATCTTTTTAAGCCCGGAAACGAATCCAATCAGCCAGAAAATTATCGGCCAATTTTTGCTATTCAGCACACTCAGTAAACTAACTGAAAACTCCAATCTAGACAAATTAAACAAGCATCCTGTAGAAAACAAAATTCTTTGCCCGGAGCAATTTGGTTTTAGAAAATCATTAACTGCAACGCACCAACTTCTAAGAGTAGCATAGTATATTACGACTGGCTTTGAAAAAGGTGAATGCACTCAAGCGGTCTTTCTAGAAGTACAGAAAGCCTTTGATAGAGTGTGGATCCAAAGACAAATACGTAAACTTATCAGATATAAATCCCCACCCCATTTACTGCACCTTCTAAAATCTTATCTCGAAGAGCGAAAATTCGCAGTTAAAATTCGCAACAGCATTTCCGAAGCCAAAATTATGAGAGCAGGCATTCCACAAAAAAAGAAAATCTCCCCGGTCCTCTACTCTCTTTATGTTAACGACATTCCAAAAACTCATAAAACATTATTAGGTATGCACGCAGAGGACTTTGCCATTCTTGCTAAAAATAAAAACCTTAAATATACTGTTGCCGTATTAAACCAATATCTAGCGAGACTGGACGACTGATTACTCAAATGGAATATTGCCTTTAACTTTAATAATGGAGAACCAATTAATTTCGCTAAGGGTAAAAGAAAACACAAAACAATAGTTAACATTAAAAAACAAACAATCCCCTTGTATCAGCAGGCCAAATATCTAGGCGCAATACTAGACCAAAAATTAACCTGGAAAAATCATATTACAACAATAAAACTAAATTTCGTGCAGCCTCAAGAAAACTTTTCCCTCTAATAACACGAGATTCGGAAATGAATAGGAAATACAAATTGCTTGTCCACTCTGCGATCTAACGTCCGATAATAACTTACAGATGACCCATCTGGGAGCAGCAGAAAAGTCAAATATCAGATTGCTTGAAATTCTAGAAAATAATATAATAAGTCTAATATGTAATGATGGATGGTATATGCGAAATGAAGATTGCATTAATCTCTTTAAAGGAATTTATCAAAAAAGTCTCAACAAAATTCCATCATAATCTTGATGAAAATGATAATGAAGCCATTCAGCAACTTGAAAATTATTCCCCCGATTCGAAAAGTAGAAGACCCCGGAAGATTCTATTATAATCGTAATTATAATTGATAACAATTAGAATTTGCTATCCTTGCTACCTCTTTCTGACCATTGCACCCCGCCCCATTCATCCAAAAAATTTCAAAATCCTTAAGAGCAGTTCCAAACGACATGTCACTTCCCTATCAGAGCAGTTAACGAAAAATTATCACATCCAAAGATATGAGTTCTCTCAACAACAGCAGCTACTCTTTACAGGCACCAGTTCTTGCGGTGCCCTAGCAACAATCCCACAAGATCCAGATGAACTTCCACCCACACAACCTTTGCCTACAACAACAGCAGCAGATCATCTAATTCCCAGAACTGAAATTATGCAGCATCACCAACTTACCATTACCGGGAATTAGGCCCCAAAAATTACTTGCTTCATTTATTCAAGAAACGTACGGGAAAATGTAAATTCCTCTATATACCGAGAAAATTTGTATTCCCTTTACGATGCAGCTCTACACTCACTAGCATTTAATTACAATCTCTTACGATCAGAATTTGCAATTTTCATTTTATTCCGGTTGCACCATAATTTCTTTAAACAGCAGTTGCAAGTTAGTAGGATATTTATTTTCCAACATCATTAGAAACAAAAATCAATTTGTTATACTTATTTTCTACTCGCACATGGAAGGAATCTCATAAAGATTAAATATCAGCAAAAAACTGAAAATAAAATCAATTATTTTTATTTCGTTGAAATTTTTTAAATAATTATGCATTGATTTAATGTCAAGTATCGAGCTGATTCTCACTTTAAGGGAGGATTATTCAAGAATTTAATTTTTAAGTAGGAAAAGCAGAGTGATTTTTCTTCAAATTTTTTTGTTTAATTTAGACTTGTGCAATCCGCATGATAGTTGAAATAAAGAAAATTAATTACAAATCCTTCCCAGAAATGAATATTTTAAAACAGAAAAATCTGAATTAAGCGAATGTGAAAGCTTTCTGTAATATT
Organism: Araneus ventricosus; assembly: GCA_013235015.1. NCBI lineage: Eukaryota > Metazoa > Arthropoda > Arachnida > Araneae > Araneidae > Araneus > Araneus ventricosus. The sequence goes on along the minus strand of BGPR01044516.1, from coordinate 9,022 downwards.
CTCAAATATTTTTTAAATAAAATACAATGCAAATATATAATGCGATTTTTAATATTACATTTTGTTCTGAAGATTAGGGTAGTGTAGTCTGGCAAGTACTTCTCAAATGGAATGACTAGTCGTCACAAATAGAGGGTCGTCTCAAGTACTTGGTAAATGATCGCAGTGGTCTCCATCCTAAGGTATGGAAGCGTAGTTGCAATAATTCCCGCTACTGAGGGGCATATGGAGAGGTTTCAGTCTCAGGCTAGTTGGAAGATCGCAGTGCCTTTATTTTTATAGCCTGTTACTAGTGTTGCGTATTGGTGAAGCGAAGTGAAGTCATTATGAATATATCGTATTGTGAAGAAGTGCAGTGACTTTGTTGTCGATGTAGAATTCCTTTCTATTAACGAGTATGTAATGTTTTTCTTGTTGTGATGTGTTTTCTCCTTTGTGTGTATGTCGTAAATCTAATAAAGATGATTATATTGTATTTTCTCACCTTTCATATAAAGACACACATCCTAGATTCTGCTGACTGTGATTTTTACACGTTTATATAAAAAATTGACCCTTTGAGTCCCCTCTAATAACACGGAAGGACGAACAGAAAAACCAACCTAAACACTTCCTCATATTGAGCATCGCTAAGGATCAATGGAATCTTTACTGTTGAATATTTATTCTGTTTTGAAGTTGTGATTTCAATTAGTATTTTATTATGGAATTCTGAAGAGTGCATTAAGAAGAAACTGAGCTCTTTATGCTGAACTTCTAAGGGATTATTCAAGATTCTTGGATATGAGAAGAAATAAATTCAAGAAATGTTTCAAATCTTATGTCAAACGTGATGTAAATGAATAAAAAAATTAGTAGATTATTTTTAATATTTTTGTAAATAATATAATGAATTTAATTTTTTTCTGCAATTGCCGTTACATTTTAAAACGCCTATCATATTGAATAACACTGCGTCCGAAGAAATATTTACTCTAATTAAACATGTTCTCACCTCTCCTTTGTGCTTATTAATGGGCATTTGGTCTTGTCGGTCATATTTCTGACGAAGAGGCGTACCTCTTACACGACGGGTCTGTACTGTGGAGGCATTTGGTGACAAGCCACACACAGTTCCCAAGTTGCATCGACGGCCTGAGCATTTATTACTTACTGCCGATACGACGGGGCAAGGAGAAGCATGTAACAATTACAATTAATATAATTTAACAAAAGATATTAAAAATTTAAAAAAATTAAGGCTATTACACTTAGTGATTTTCAAACAAATCTTCACTTTAAAAATATAAAAAATTCTATTTAAACTGAAATTAATAGAATAAAATATATTTGTAATAGCCATTCATCTTTTGTTAAAGCTTTAGATAATTTAAAGAATAATTTAAAAGATAATGGTTTCCCAAATAATTTCTTTAACGTCAATAACTTATTTAAAAAAGTTTAAAGAGCTTTTATTCTTCTGTTAATTGGTTCGAATTTTTCTACATAGATGGAGCTTGATATGCTGCCTCTAGAATCATACTTCCTTTGTTCTTGTATGTTTCTCGATAGCGTCATTCTTGCTTCTATATCGGCAGATGGTAAGTGTTTACTCTCTCTTGTCCCTCTATTGGATTTGTTTTAAAGGAATCTACTTTTTATTTTTCTAATGAGATTATTTCCTTTATTTCAGTTCATGGATAAATTCAGGCCACAGGGGGTATAATTTTTGACTATGTAGTCATGCCCTTGACAGAAAATTTATCCATATTAGAGCTCCAATGGCGAATGGTCTTCGAAAAAGTTCGCCATTCCAGTTCTCTTCCATTTCTTCCATTCTAATTGTTTTTCCTTTATATTCTAATTGTTTTTTATGTGTTTTAAATATTAGGGCATGATTTTTGGTTGTTTGATTCTATAGTGATTTGTTGGTTAGCCCTCCGTGCTGCTCAAACGTCTTTTTCCGTTTTTCATGTTGAGTTCAAAAGCCTATAGCTCTCATTTATTTGTATATTTTTTAAAACAATCGCGGATAAAGTATTCTCAATATTTCAGACATTTGATTAAATACAAAAAAGATTAACTCATTTACTTTAAAAGCTAAGTTTTCTAACATGACAGTTAAAAGGGCAAAATAATTGGGCGCTCAGAGAGTTAATCGTAGGACAATATTATATTACTGAAACAAATTGAAATTAGTGACCGAATACAAAACAACTTCTTGAGATATTTACTTTACAAGAAAAATGGATTTCACTTGCAGGATGTATCTTCTTCACCCCTACGTAATATTTTGAATATGCCCAGTTTATGCTCCAGACGAGATGTTTTTTTGCGATCTTTTCTTTTACAAAGTTATTAATGGTTGAATTGATTGTAATGATATAATGAGCTCAATAGATTTCGCTGTGTCCACCAAATTTTTAAGAAACCAGAATTCCTTTCCATATTTAGATTCAAAATATAATTAAATTAAAGAGGTTCTCGTTATATAGGTTTTATAATATTTTTAACACGTTCTCTGATGAACTTGACATTTTTAATATGTCTCTTGGTGCTTTTAAATCAAAATGTTTGCAACTTTTAAATACATGATGTGTTTCATTTTGCCTTTTTACAACATTTTAGATTTTAATGTGTTTTGATTTTCCGTGTTCTTATGTGGTCGATCATTTTTTAATGTCTTTTATAGGTTTTCATTTTTGTACTCTGTTTTTGGCACCGTGTTTGCATTTATTTTAATGTTAAGTATTGCAATTTATTTTTATCTCAAGTGTGTATTTACGTTTTAAACTTTTAAACTCCTGGTATGTTTTCAGAAGACTCGGTACCTGCGTGTTTTGACTTTTTAACCCTTGACTTTTTGAAATGGTCTTTTAATTTTTTAAAACGACTTTAGGTATCATAGTGTGTTTTAGTGCTTTTGTGATTATGTGTTTTCGTTTTTAATTTATGTTTAATTTTATTTATATGTTTGGAAAATTTTTATTATGTTGTGTATTCTCTGTGTTCAACTTTTCGTTTTCTAATGCATTTTTTTTGTGTGTGTTTACTCTTTGTGCCTTTTGTTCTATATGTGTTTGTTGTGTGTTTATAGCACTCTGTAAATGGAGTTTTCTCTGTAGTGTGCTTTTCTTTAAATAAATAAATAAATATTGAGGATGCAATCACTGGATACTGCTGCGATGGCGCGCAAAATGGTTTATTGTGATAACTATTGTTTACTTCTTATGTATTTTTTCCTTTTTTTTGCATTCGATTATCTGTGAAGCATTTAAGGCATATCGAAATTTATCTGAAAATAAAAAGATACGCATTTCACATGATTGCAGTTGATATTGATAATATCTATTATTGATTATTCTTTGAAATGAATATCTTATGAAATAAAAATGGCTTTGCAGAAAAAGAATACAATTTTAGTTATTTACCAGTAATTAAGTAATAAATATTTATTATATAAAATTTGAATTTTCTCAAACTGTGCATAATTATTTTGGTACCAAAATCAAGTACGTTGCTCATACGAAAGGACAAGCGATTTAATAATTTTCCACTAGGTGTAGCATTTTTAGGTTTGGTGCTTGTGAACGGGTTTCTTCTCGGAAACGAGCACAGTGCCCTCATTCATATAACCTGGAACTAGATAGATTTCCTTGTTCCTTCCTTCTGTCTAAAAACTGTCTTAATCGACTTCATAATAATTTTCTTTTTTTATAGAGTATTTTTTATTTTACATTTGTAATTTTTATTTTATTATGGAATTCTAAAGAGTGCTTTAAGAAGAAACCAATAGTCTCTCCGCGAAAGTCCTGGGGCATTATTACAAGTTTAATACCATGTCTCAAAGCATATGCCAAAGATAATTAAAGTAATTACAAATTTGTAACATTTTAATAAATTTATAATTGTTTATGTAAATAAAATACTGAGTTTGTTTTCTTTTGTTCGTGTAAATTCCGTAGCATTTTAAATCCCTCATCTTATGGAATAATACTGCCTTATTTATTAAAATTTATATAGGTTCACATTTTCAAAGGCTTATTGATCAGTAATATGACTTGGAAATAAATACAAATTCTGGGGAATCAATATATTTTGTGGTCATTAATGCAGAAAAAGTTTCTTGTTATTGTTATTACTATTGTTACTAGTTATTCTTATTGAATGATTTCAAGTTCTAATTTTTTAATTAATAAAGCTGTGATCAGATTGAATTTATAAATTAAAATAGAAAAATATCTGTAAATTAAAATTTTATTTTGAAGAGTTGGCATCTTATGGAATTATGTATCTGCTTCAAATGTATTGCTGTTATTTGTGATCAATAAAAAAATTGGTTTTAAGATGTTTTAGTATGTACAGTTAGTCATATACTAAGCAAAGTTTTCTTATTTAAAAATGGCCTGTTTTGAAAAGGAAGCAAGAAACAAACTTGTTTTTTTTTATGTAATTTTGTATTTTTTTCAATATCTTTTGTTTTCTAAAAAAATTATTTTTTCTGTTATATATATTTGTGTGTACGTGTATCACCCCACCTATTTAGATCCTCCTTACCTCCCCCGTCACATTGGCATTGCAAGGGTATATAACACAGAAAAGATTAATAGTTTTTTTTCAAACGATCTTCAAACACCTTATGTTATTTCGTGGTTACCCTGCACTTCAAATGAAAATATCTGAACCGTGATAAATAATGCACATTAGAGAATATTACTGTAAATTTACTATTGAACTCAGTATTGGGGTTAATTAGTCTCGCTCCTAATCTCTAACAATCTGTTCTCATAAAAAAAAAATAAAAAAAATTACTTTTAGGGAAAATGCATTTGTTCCATTCTAGTCTTCTGATTTGAGAAACAAACTTAAACATTAGAAGACAAGACTAGAACAAAAACATTTGTATAACTCTAGTCTTCTGACTTCATGTGGAAACTCGCCTATTTGCAGACATTAGATAAGATAATTTTCTGCAACAGTTACTTCATAAAAATCTGAGATCAGGATTAATTTTCATTTGCAAACACAGCACTAGCCACGAAAAGGAAAGGAAATCTAATGACATGGATAATATTTGTATAATCATAACATATTTTTAGAATACGAAAAACAAAACATAATTATCATCAACTGTTGAAGACCTTCAATTCTAAGTTTCAATTTTTTTCAAGTTCTTTAGAATACATTTCTTCTGGGATAAACTACAAGCTAATAAAAAACAACAACAAATAGTCTACTATATGATAGATCTGGCTCGAAATTGGAAAGACATTTACAATTTTTTTGTTATAATTATACGCGGGACTTCTCACATCTACTTAGTTAAGTTTTTGAATAATCGGGTTTACTTGCATATGCACAGACCAGCAGTCAATTTCTCTATGGGCAGCTCGCGTACAAATTTTTAAAAAGTAAAATTTAGCGTCAAGAATCAAATTCCAACTTACTTTCCTTTAGCTCTTTTCTCATTTGAGTTATTTAGTTGAGACGAATACATATTTGGATACATGACATTTAACTGGTCTGAAACGTGAACATTTATCTAAAACTGAAGAATGAATTTTTTGTATAAATTACATTAATTTCTTGTTTTGTATATTTCTCATACGGGTCAGTTTAAAGTATGCGCGACAAATCTTTAGAGGAAAGGATATTTTTTAAAGTTTATAGAGGAATTTGATTTATGCCAGTCAAGAACAATTGTTGTATAACACACAGACTCAATTACTACTGACCGAACGTATGAATAATTTTCTTGATCCAGTCATTCTCAATTACTCCACTCTTCGCCATTCCATTTTTTTGCCGAATCTTTACGGTAATTCATTCACGACCACTGAACACAACACAAATCCATCCACTACCACTCACTCCGATACCTGATCCCCTTCTACTCGAGATTCTAAAAGTTTTCATTTAAAGTGCTAATAGTTTCTCATATAACAAAACTTATATTAACTTATAAACAAAATTCATTCGTTTCAACTGTTTAATTTGTCGTACTAGTCTTACATTTCTTTTCCACTCGAGTTTTTCGGAGAGTTTATAACACCACCTTTAAGGAACTCCTCAGAAAGATTGAAAATTTCCGTTAGAACCAACTACACAATGTTTAATACTGTAGAACTCGAAGTGATCTTGTTGGCAATGGCAAAGCAACTCCCTTATAATCACTGCAGAATTGCATCGCCTACAATTTTTCCAAAGAAAAAATTTAATTAAAATTTTTTTAAATTTGCATGTGTATAGCAATACATATCTTTTTAAGCCCGGAAACGAATCCAATCAGCCAGAAAATTATCGGCCAATTTTTGCTATTCAGCACACTCAGTAAACTAACTGAAAACTCCAATCTAGACAAATTAAACAAGCATCCTGTAGAAAACAAAATTCTTTGCCCGGAGCAATTTGGTTTTAGAAAATCATTAACTGCAACGCACCAACTTCTAAGAGTAGCATAGTATATTACGACTGGCTTTGAAAAAGGTGAATGCACTCAAGCGGTCTTTCTAGAAGTACAGAAAGCCTTTGATAGAGTGTGGATCCAAAGACAAATACGTAAACTTATCAGATATAAATCCCCACCCCATTTACTGCACCTTCTAAAATCTTATCTCGAAGAGCGAAAATTCGCAGTTAAAATTCGCAACAGCATTTCCGAAGCCAAAATTATGAGAGCAGGCATTCCACAAAAAAAGAAAATCTCCCCGGTCCTCTACTCTCTTTATGTTAACGACATTCCAAAAACTCATAAAACATTATTAGGTATGCACGCAGAGGACTTTGCCATTCTTGCTAAAAATAAAAACCTTAAATATACTGTTGCCGTATTAAACCAATATCTAGCGAGACTGGACGACTGATTACTCAAATGGAATATTGCCTTTAACTTTAATAATGGAGAACCAATTAATTTCGCTAAGGGTAAAAGAAAACACAAAACAATAGTTAACATTAAAAAACAAACAATCCCCTTGTATCAGCAGGCCAAATATCTAGGCGCAATACTAGACCAAAAATTAACCTGGAAAAATCATATTACAACAATAAAACTAAATTTCGTGCAGCCTCAAGAAAACTTTTCCCTCTAATAACACGAGATTCGGAAATGAATAGGAAATACAAATTGCTTGTCCACTCTGCGATCTAACGTCCGATAATAACTTACAGATGACCCATCTGGGAGCAGCAGAAAAGTCAAATATCAGATTGCTTGAAATTCTAGAAAATAATATAATAAGTCTAATATGTAATGATGGATGGTATATGCGAAATGAAGATTGCATTAATCTCTTTAAAGGAATTTATCAAAAAAGTCTCAACAAAATTCCATCATAATCTTGATGAAAATGATAATGAAGCCATTCAGCAACTTGAAAATTATTCCCCCGATTCGAAAAGTAGAAGACCCCGGAAGATTCTATTATAATCGTAATTTTAATTGATAACAATTAGAATTTGCTATCCTTGCTACCTCTTTCTGACCATTGCACCCCGCCCCATTCATCCAAAAAATTTCAAAATCCTAAAGAGCAGTTCCAAACGGCATGTCACTTCCCTATCAGAGCAGTTAACGAAAAATTATCACATCCAAAGATATGAATTCTCTCAACAACAGCAGCTACTCTTTACAGGCACCAGTTCTTGCGGTGCCCTAGCAACAATCCCACAAGATCCAGATGAACTTCCACCCACACAACCTTTGCCTACAACAACAGCAGCAGATCATCTATTTCCCAGAACTGAAATTATCCAGCATCACCAACTTACCATTACCGGGAATTAGGCCCCAAAAATTACTTGCTTCATTTATTCAAGAACGTACGGGAAAATGTAAATTCCTCTATATACCGAGAAAATTTGTATTCCCTTTACGATGCAGCTCTACACTCACTAGCATTTAATTACAATCTCTTACAATCATTATTTGTAATTGCGAGGCTGTCTCTTACGATCAGAATTTGCAATTTTCATTTTATTCCGGTTGCACCATAATTTCTTTAAACAGCAGTTGCAAGTTAGTAGGATATTTATTTTCCAACATCATTAGAAACATAAAAATCAATTTGTTATACTTATTTTCTACTCGCACATGGAAGGAAGCTCATAAAGATTAAATATCAGCAAAAAACTGAAAATAAAATCAATTATTTTTATTTCGTTGAAATTTTTAAATAAATATGCATTGATTTAATGTCAAGTATCGAGCTGATTCTCACTTTAAGGGAGGATTATTCAAGAATGTAATTTTTAAGTAGGAAAAGCAGAGTGATTTTTCTTCAAATTTTTTTGTTTAATTTAGACTTGTGCAATCCGCATGATAGTTGAAATAAAGAAAATTAATTATAAATCCTACCCAGAAATGAATATTTTAAAAAAGAAAAATCTGAATTAAGCGAATGTGAAAGCTTTCTGTAATATTCTCAAATATTTTTTAAATAAAATACAATGCAAATATATAATGCGATTTTTAATATTACATTTTGTTCTGAAGATTAGGGTAGTGTAGTCTGGCAAGTACTTCTCAAATGGAATGACTAGTCGTCACAAATAGAGGGTCGTCTCAAGTACTTGGTAAATGATCGCAGTGGTCTCCATCCTAAGGTATGGAAGCGTAGTTGCAATAATTCCCGCTACTGAGGGGCATATGGAGAGGTTTCAGTCTCAGGCTAGTTGGAAGATCGCAGTGCCTTTATTTTTATAGCCTGTTACTAGTGTTGCGTATTGGTGAAGCGAAGTGAAGTCATTATGAATATATCGTATTGTGAAGAAGTGCAGTGACTTTGTTGTCGATGTAGAATTCCTTTCTATTAACGAGTATGTAATGTTTTTCTTGTTGTGATGTGTTTTCTCCTTTGTGTGTATGTCGTAAATCTAATAAAGATGATTATATTGTATTTTCTCACCTTTCATATAAAGACACACATCCTAGATTCTGCTGACTGTGATTTTTACACGTTTATATAAAAAATTGACCCTTTGAGTCCCCTCTAATAACACGGAAGGACGAACAGAAAAACCAACCTAAACACTTCCTCATATT
>BGPR01044515.1:0-12589 GCA_013235015.1 Araneus ventricosus | reverse complement strand
ATAATATTAATCAATGCGATGAACGTAAAATCAAAAGTTATCATACTGTAATAGGTTTTCCTCATTTTGAAAAAGATTATTTTGACTATACAGAATATATTTTTTTAACTTCAACCCTAAATAATTTAGATGTTGGAGAGGTGGAGGAAAGTTTCACGTCTATAAGGCGCGTGGCTAGTTATGACGTATGACCCTTATCTATTGGTTTTGCAATAAAGAACTTTTTAGGTGTGCACTTATTTGGCATACGAATAATACGACCTGCCCATCCTATCCTGTGTAATTTTATAAATTTAATAACATCAGTATAGTTCAAACACTTACACAGCTCATGGTTATATATTCTTAGCCGCACATCATCCAACTCTACTACATCAAAATACTTTTTACATTTTTTCTTTCAAAAGTTGCTAAAAGTGTTATTTATTTAATTATTTTTTTTCTCCGGGTCATAGCTTAAGTATCTAAAATATAAGGTTCCCGCCAGTATAAATACAGAAAAAAATTTGAAAAGAAAGATCAAAATGAAGGCGAAAATATAAACAATATATTTTTCCACTAATTTTTTTAGACAGATTCATCTATATTTGCAAAACTGGAGTGACATTTCATACGAATTAAAATTTGAGATAAAGGATTTTTCAGAAGTTATTTTTAATAAAATTAAATCTACTTAAGTTTCTATTTAATATTGTTGATTACGGATAAGTAAAAAACAAGAAATGTTTTCAAGTCGGGACAAAAAAAATGACGAGAAACTGTATTTTTCAAACAGTCGCTGATGTTAAAGGCGTACGACTACTTTACTCGCGTGACTCTTTTGTTTCTCAAAGTTTCTCGGTTTCTATTTGTTACTCGCGATAGTCTTTTGTTTCTCGAAGTTATTCGCGATAATCTTGTTTCTCGAAGTTACTGGTGATTCTCTTTTGTTCCTCGAAGATACACTCTATTTTCTTTTATTTCTCGAAGTTACTCTCAATTCTCTTTGGTTTTTCTGAAATGCTAATGTATGTTAAATTGGCGAAATAAAATGAAACGAAGGTTACAATGAAAATTGTTTTATTTCTTCATAAAATATATTACAATGTCAATTCTTTTGTTTTGAATTCTTCAATCGTGCGTGGATATGTTACAATTCTGTGTAGGATCGGTCGATGACATGAAAAGTAACATGCATAATTTAATAATTCGGGACTAATGTTTCTCGTAAAAGTTGAATCATTATATGAATTTCCTAGAATACTAGGATAATTTGTTCGCACCATGTTCAAATCTAAATGCTTCTTCATGAAACCGAACGCTTTCTCATTCCTTTTGACATCTACATTAAAGTCACCCATGACAATAATTGGAAAATCTTTAACTATATGAAACTCTTCATCGATCTAAAATAAGACATTAGTTATGTTTTCAACATATGTAGTTACCGAGATATAGAGGATCGCATCACCAATTCATGCGTATTTTTGCCCAACTTTGCGACTCACTAGTCACAAAACTACAATTCCGATTTTCAATTTTTTTTTCTAACTTCTGTTGCTACCCTTTATCTCTAAAATAAGACATCAGTTACGTTTTAACATATGTATTTACCGAGATATAGAGGATCTCCCACACAACGTTTTCTGTGTCGTTTTGGCATGTGAATCAAATTCCTTCCCGAGACCCCAATGGGAGAAACGTTGTCCTACGTTTAAAAAAAAAAAAAAAATCAAACGGCAATACAGGATTTACAGTCAGGACGGTACTGATACTTCTACTCTGATATTATATACTGATATTCCTGATTAGTTATTTTTCAGTAGAAATTAACTACATTATGTAAAAGTTTAAGCACAATTCAGTAAGGTTTTTTTTTCATAAAATTGACTAGTGGAGTTTTATAACAAGTAAATGAGAATATTACAAGAATTCCATAATTAAAAATGCGTTGATTTGATGATTAATAAAAAGATTTCATAAGATTATAAAAATTCTAAATTTTTTATGCAGTTTCAATGGTCTAACTTCTCGATTCGCTTCAAATTTCAGAATTATTTCACCCTCTGTTGCTTCCTTTGGTCCTCCCTTTAGTTTATAATTCATAATTATGAATATTATGCAATCTTGAAATCAATATTTTCTGGAATTTTCCACCGCGTGGCGTCATTCGTATGGAAAAAAATGTAATTAAATTAATCAGTTAAGTGATATTTAAGTCCTGAAAATATTAAAACAATGCAGTGTCATCGAGAGCACATAAGTGTGCAAAATTTTAAAACTTTAGCACACCAGTGAGTGAGTGAAAAATAGATTTAAAAAATTCCATCTTTGCAAAAATGAAACAACTCACGGTAAAAGGTATAAATAGATCTAAATTTTTTAAAAAGCAAAGAACAAAGTAAGTAATCAAAAATCTTGATAAAAAATCAGGATACGTGCAAAAAGCATGAGCAACATGTTTTCTTTGTGATTTATTTTCGATAGATTAATCTGCATTTGTAACATTTGAGTGTCAATATTTCATATGTTAGAAAAGTTGGGATAAAGTAACTTTTTAAAGTTAATTTTTTTAAAGCTACTTTGTAAATTTTTTTTGTTACTTCCTTTAAAAAAAACAGAGCCTGAGGTGGCCTGGTGGTAGAGGCTCGGCTTCTGGGCCGGATGGTACCAGATTCGAAACCCGATTCCATCTAAGAACCGCAATATATGTGGACCTAGTGTAATCTGGTCAACGAACGAATCGATGGTCAAACGTCCTATCATTGATGTGGTGCTGAAGTTCGGAGAGGAAGGTATCGTCCTCGTCATCTGACTACGGTTCAGAAGTGTCCCGATGTGGCCCTCCTGTTGTTTCAAAATGGAACGCAAATATATTAAATAAACTAAACTAATAAAACAGTTAATACAATAAGAGTCAATCTGAATTTCTAGATGAACGAGGATTCAAGGAGTTTCGAAGTTATATTATGGACTATATTGCATTTATCTCCTAACGGATGCAGATGACAAAGAACTGCCATTCCTATTTCAGATGTGCTAACCGTACTAGCTTCGTCCTTTTAACCTACGACTGAATTAAGAGATTTAAAATTTTGTACTATCGATGACAGTACAGTGTTTTGATGTTTTCAAAATTAATTTCTTGTCAATTGATTAATTTAATCAAATTTTGATTCCATATGAGTACATACGCGGCACGTCATCGCTCCTCCTATCCCGGGTTGAAGTCCAGAAAATGTATAACTCCAATAAGTATCCTATTGTCAAAATAATATTTCGTAAATAGGAAAAGCTATTTGAGCACGCTTAATTTTGACGATTGAGAGTCTATCACAATTTTTAACGACTTAAGTAATAATTTTGTATGTAATATTCGTTGAATTTGAATAAAAAGTAATAAAATTGTTAACATCCTGAATAATAATAGAAGAAATTATAATACTACATTTTTCTAAAATGAATTATTGCATTATATGAGAGTGCAACTGATTGGAACTAGCTCAGTTTTTATTTGAAAGTCACATCAACAGGGAAAACTAAAATTACCTTAGCTCCTAATTGTATAACTGCGTACGAGTTATTAATTACATTTCGGAATATATCAAATTATCTAACAAATATTGTTTCAATAAGAGCCAATAAAATCGCGCTGAGGCACAACCGACGGTTGTGGCTGAGGTGTGGAGACCCACGTAAATACAAACAGAAGCCCTTTTTCACAACAATGAAACCAGGATCAATTACTCTAAAGCATATACATCCCAGAAAAAAGCAAGTCCCTTTTCAGCGTTGACCCCATGTGGTTAAACAGGGTTTCTATATTTTAAATTGGCGAAAGGAAATCTAGTAGGGACCAAACCGCCAAACCTGAAAATTTCACTTCTTCACTGATTCGACTGAATCAGATGCAGCGCCCCCTAGCGAACAAAAAGAGTATTTTAATGATTTCAATATATTTATTCGGTTTATAATTATAATGAAGTATCAATGCAAACAAAATACTGCAATATATTGGGGGAAAAAGTACTTTGTAGATCTCCACAGAGTTTCAAAGTTGTTAAACGTTTTTTTCCAAAAAGAAATATACATTCGTAATTATTAATTGTATCCATCTTTGCGTATTTATTTTTACCTTCGCATAATTTTTATACAGAAACGGCTTTCAACTAATTGTAGAATAATATTTCTGGAACAAGCATATGAAATTTTGTAATCATCAGCAAATGTTTTCTACCCCAAAAGATGGGTTCGGTGGAGCCCTTCGCTTCATTTTTCCGCGAAGACAGCCTTATTTTCCTAGATTACTACTTTTGAAAATTGAAGAATACTTTCACTTTAACATTGTATTAGTAAAGATCATTCATCTATTAAATTATAGAAAGATGTGAATTTTAACACTTTATTACACATTACAATGTCAGTATACTCTACATATTTTAATAAGTGTAGCGAATATTAACAAGAATAAGTAAAGTTATTTCATACCAAGTTAATTATAAATTTAAATCTATACTTATAAAAGGCAATGTTTGTGTGTGTGTCTGCGATGTCCAGACGAATCTATCGCACTTACAGCCATGAAATTTGGCACACAGGTAGTCGTAATGGTGACTGACTGAATGCACCTCGAAGCCGGAAATTTGAAATTTAATCTAAAAAATTTTTTATTTAATGTTCTGTGTTGTTTTGGATGATTTTTCGCACTAATTTCATAGCATGATAAGATAGCATGGTTTCGGATAATTATACGAAAAAAATAGATACACCATCGGAAAGAGCAGACGATTTCCGTTGGAATGAAGCTTGTTTCGAACATCAAACGTAATTTACTGAATTTTAGGATTTTTTAAAAAAATAGTCACTTTTCAAAAAAAATATTCCGGTATTCTTAAAACTCTTGCATCCGTTGTTCTAATAAAGATATCATTTTCATTTTTTTGGTAGTAATTCAATTATTTTTCACTGATTTATAAGTAGAACGGTTAAAATATTTTACTTCTCCGATTTTAAATTAATTTATTTCTTGATGGGACCAGAGAATTTTTCTTCAATTCCGACTGTGAAGCCGCCGTTTCGCAATGGCTACGCCATCTGGCGGGAAAAAAACAACCGTGATTTATTCCCTTCGTTGGACGCAGTCGTAAAGCAAGCAATACCAGAACGTTCTGACTTGAAATTGTGAAATGCCAATGGTGAAATAAAGCAAATTTTATAGATATATGTGATATTTTAATTTTTTAACTTTCTTAAATCATTTTTAACGACACCTCATTTTAATTAATTCTACTTCCATCGTAATAAGCGCACTACAACTTTCTTTTCGAGTCACAAGTCTTTTCCGGGGAAATTCTCTTCTCTGGGTACTTAAACTTTGTGTGCATTCCCATCTGCCCTTTTTTGACTCCAACATGTAAACGAATAACAACGTCGCGCTGCTTCGCGCGTTACCTTTTTTTAAGTCTGGTCATGGATACTCGTATAATACGATTATTTTAACTATTGCAAAGTAACATACTATTGTCTACGATGGAATAAATGAAGATTTAACAAATTCCGTTATATAACAGGTAATATTAGGCCAATAATATTGAAGGGTAATTAAATTTAACATTTTTTGGACACCAGGATGACCAAATTGTTCATGAGCTTGATTTAATAATTTAAGTCTTATTGAAAATGGAACAACAATTTTAAACAGATTTTTCTTTTTTATTACTATTACATCTTTGACTTCATAGTACTTAGGTCCACAGAGATGATCATTTTTTTGTTGAGTTTTTATTTCATTTATGTCTAACAAATGTACTGAATGTTGAAGATGGTGAGAAACTGGATGCCTAGATAACATATCTGCTTCAATATTAGTGGAACCTTTTTGATATTTAATTTCATAGTGCAACATACTTAACTTTAATGACCAGCAGAATATAACCTACCTCTTAAGTTTTTAACATTTTTGAGCCAAACAAGAGCCGCATGATCAGTATTAATGAAATTTTTGGACGTGGAGGTAATAGTAAAATTTATCTAAAGCATCAACTATTGCAAGACATTCTAACTCAATTATAGCATAATTTTTTTCATAGTCTCTTCAAGTTCTAGAATGACTATTGGATGTAAAACATTAGAGGCATCAGGTTGTTTCAAAACAGCTTCAACACTTTTTTGTGATGCATCGACAAAAACATGACAAGTTACATCAGGGTTATATAAATTTAAAACTGGTTTAGTTGTTAGGGTTTCTTTAAGTTTGTCAAATGCATCCTGACATTCATTTACCCAGTTAAATTCTACATCTTTTTTCAATAGTCGACAAGGATATATTCCGTTTCGTGAAGACCCCGTATAATGGGTTTTAAAAGCAGCCATTGGCCACACCCGCTTAGGGACAATAACCAGGAGTCGAATCTAAGAAGGAAAAATTTTCCAGAAAATTAATACTAGTGAAATTCCGACTAACAGCGCTCTACTGTGCTTCCAGATGTGTGGATCAATCAATTTTGTCGTGTCTTCTTCAAAACCGACGTGGAAACTTTTACAAGAATTTTCGTCAAAATTTCTCAACTAGATGGAATGTTGTCGCGAAATAATGTGAAAAGAAAATCCTCGATTGTAATTGATGTTGTGCAAAAAATATATATCTCCCATCGTTCGGCCCAATTATACCAGAGTTATTCTTTCAACCTCTCGTTTCCTTCTGAAAGAATCTTCTTCAAAATGCAAGTGCTCATACTACGTCACAAGTCACAATGATGGGATTTTCTCCTTAAGTGTGATCTACGAGTAATAAAAAAAAAAAAATTACCAGATGGTGTGTGTGGGGGGGGGGGAAATAAATAAAAGAGATCATGATCTTTTCCTAAATTTATTTTTGTGTTCCTATATTTTTATTTGAAAAGTGAAATTGCTTTGACATAATAATTCTTAAAAAGTATTTGAATTGTTAGTTTTGTTTTGGTTGTGATATTAAATATTATACTGATCAGTATATTTTTGGTCCCAGTGGCAGAATACTTTTCAATAGTCTGCAACGGAGGTTGGGTTTCTTAAAAATAATCTGCAGAATAGTGCGCGACTATAAATATTTCGCTGTCTTTTTTTCAAATATTTATATCAACTTAAAACTATTAAAATACGACAAACATAAATTAAAAACCATATAACATCTTTATTATTTGTATAATATAATTGTATGAATTAATAAACAAAAGCATATGAAGATTAATCTTTTCTTTGGGCAGATGATTAACAATAATGAAGTATCAAGTTGTTTCAGAAGTAATACTAAGCATACTATACAAATACCGATGCAGAAAATTATACTTGGGTACTTTTCCGTTTTAAACACAGCACTTGGTGTCTTTCTGTTTTGGCGAATTTTTCAAAACAATACATCACTAGCTCATATAAATGAAATATTCTTCAATATATTAGATGTTATTTAAAAATTTATGCCTCCTGTTTATTGATAAAAAAAATTAAGTATGCCAAAAAATGTCTTCCTGGTATGTTTTTAATTTAAAATGCAATAAATAATTGCTTTTTTTACGAAACAAAAACTTTGAAACTTATTAGCACATTTATCCTGATATGCATTTTAATGGTTTGTATGCAAACAGATAAATTGTTCTGCTATTATGCATATATAAGATTTCATAGTATCATTGTTTATTATTTAAAACAAGGAAGAACAGAGCTGACTTCCTCTAAAATTCTTGATACAACTTTTGATTTTATGGAATTTTGCATTTGCACATATGTAGATACATTTTGAAAGTGTGTATGATAATCAATTCCATATTTCTTAACTAATGCTTAGAATGTTTAAAATTGGGCAATCTTGGCTTGAACTCTGTTCCTCGTCTTTATCAATTTCAGAATTTGTTCTTTTTTCGCTCCCGTTTTTAAAAAATGATTGATTTGCAGCCGTAGAGATCGATCGAAACTTCGGAGGTTTATTTTCATGCTGGCGTAAATAATGCTGCTTTAAGTTTTTTCGTAATAATGTAGCATCGCAATCAAAATAACGAATTTTATCTATATACGTAGCCATCTCAAAGTAAAAACCACGTGTTATTTCCAGAAGCCAAAGGCTCGGTGCCAGAAACGTATCGGAATGAAACGCGTAGAAAACATCGGCATTTGACCAATACCGATATGAGGCATTTAGCGTACTTCAAAGTCAAATCGCCGTCACTAGGTCTAGGGAAGCCCTTCAGCATAGGGAAGAAAGAGGGGGGGGGGGACAATGATTGTGCGAGGGCGAGAGGATTGCATATTTTAGCAATTTGAGTTATATAATAATTGCTAAGTTCTTTATAAAGTGTGATTAATAACTTTGATATTTTTCATGATGGGATTTATTTTATGAGCACATGATAAACTTGATTACAAAATAGTCTGCAGACACTGTCCAAAATCTGCGACGTACGACGCAGCGTCGCGGTGTTTCTGCCACTGGGTTTTTGGTAAATTATGAAATATATTCTATTGACATATTAATTTGAATTTATTTAATATCATTACATTTTTTGAATGTGTTTTTTCTTTATACATAATTGTTTCTGAATTTTGGTATTTGCGTTTTCATGAAATTATACTGAATATTAGCATTATTATTCTATGTATTTAATTGCAGTATTAAAGTAAATAGTTTAAAATGTACTTATTTTAAAATTAATTTAAATTCAAAATTGTTTTCCCTAACTTGTATTAAATTTTTCCTGCATGAATTTAAGATCTGGTAAAATAGTTAAAATGAATGAAAAAACAAATGATAAACCAGATGAATCTGGTACTGTAATGCAGGCTACTAATTCTATCAATATCCTTTCTTTTGATCCGAACAACTCTATGAATGTAAATACTTGGCTTAAATACTTGAATGATAAATATCAAGAGTATAATTTAGATGATAAATAGAAATTAAACAATATAATAACATACTTAAAAAACAGTTCCTTAACTGAATATGTAAATTCATACGATACAATTAAGACTTGGGAAGAATTCACTTCCTTCTTAACGGAAAGATACATCTCCCCTAATGTAGTCAATTTGAGTGATTTCACTCTGAAATCATTCAAAGAAGGTGAAGACATAACTCTGTACTTTCAGAAAAAACTAAAGAAAAGACAGCAGTTGTTAAATCTTCATTTATTCCATCGTAGACAATAGTATGTTACTTTGCAATAGTTAAAACAATCGTATTATACGAGTATCCATGACCAGACTTAAAAAAGGTAACGCGCGAAGCAGCGCGACGTTGTTATTCGTTTACATGTTGGAGTCAAAAAAGGGCAGATGGGAATGCACACAAAGTTTAAGTACCAAGAGAAGAGAATTTCCCCGGAAAAGACTCGTGACTCGAAAAGAAAGTTGTAGTGCGCTTATTACGATGGAAGTAGAAGTAATTAAAATGAGGTGTCGTTAAAAAATTAAAATATCACATATATATAAGTCTTAATGTATTCCAAAATCACTTTTCTTAAACTCCAGTTTCTTTCTATTTCCCGCTCTGGAGGTATATTAAATCTCTCGTCTTGGCATATTTATTACTAAAAGAATATTTTAATCGTTTCCACGCGCACACAACTCGCGAAATCAGCGACTTATTGTCGCCATGCATTTCGCCTAAAACACTTACGTAATATACTAAAAATAGCTATTATTCCCTTCACTTTGATCACATGTCTATATGTTAAATCCCTACCTGAGAAAAAGCAGGGATCTTCTGTTCACTTTTGGCTTGAAACCTTATACTAAGATGTACGTACATTTCGTCACTCTCCCATAATAAAAAGAAATTAGTTAATAATTCGGCCTGATTTTTTATTTAACGACTACAACAACGAAAACATTTTAATAGTCGGTAAGGTGGTCTGCACGGAGAAAAAATTCTTAAGAAAAAAATTTAAAAATTTAAGAATTAAAAACGAAACAACGTAATGGAGAGTGACGGGGAATAACAAAAAATGGCTGACCAAAATAGCTGCAAATTTATCGGAACTTCTAATAGTGCCTCCTGAAAAATCAACACCAGACTCTGTAATTTTCCTGATGCCTCGTCCCTGATATCCTGAAATCCAGCTGCCAGCAAGGAAATTCCTGATGCAGCGTCAACTCCACTCCACGTCTACAATGTTTTTCAAAAGTGTCAACGAAAAAATAGTCCTCACCATTGTGTTTATTATCAGCTTCAGGAAAAATTCAAACGGAATATCCATATTGTGCTTCAAATCTTCATTTCGTTTTACGCTTCTGTTTCGGTTTTCATCAAGAAGGAAAAAAAATAATAATGTACTAATTTCGCCAAGATTTTCATAATTTCAGTTTCCCTGTGTTATCGGTTTCAAAAAAAAATGCAGCTGATTCAAATAAAATCTACAAATCTATTTTAAAATTCCTCGACGTGGTGCACCAAAAAATATAACTTTTATCGCTGATTGATTAATTCTTTACTTTTGCTTATTAATTGATTTTAAGTTTTTATTTCAGAAAAAAAAAATTGGTGGTGTTATGTATTGATTTATATTTTGTGATTGATCATAAATTGATATGAAATTGCATTTGAAAAATTTAAAGTGTTTGTGATTTGAAACTAATGTTGCAGTGTCCATATTAAATTTTGAAATTTAAGGTATTCATGTTGAATATAAGATATTTTACAAAGAAATATTAATTTTAAAAGTTTGGTTTTATTATGTTTTCAATCATGTTTCATTTGATATAATAATTTTCGACATTAATTTAAAAAGTGAAAGTATTCTAGTTTTGGTTTTGAAATTTATTTTGCTGATATCAATGCTATAATAAATGTGGAGGAATAAGGTTTTATTAAGAATAAGAAATATTCACTTAAAAATTTTGAGTATTACATTGCAAAGTTTAAGTTGCAAATTTGATTTATTCACAGATTTGATTTATTTATACATAGTTTGTTTTTGTGCATCTCTTATATTTTGAAATGAAATCCCATGCAAATCTGAAAATAACATCTTTCGATTATGGTTATAATAGGAAATGCTACTTAAAAAATGGCCGTAAATGTTTATAAAGAAAACTTAGTTTAAAATACTCTAAATTTTATAATTCACATAAATGTTAATTGCTTCATAAATTAATTTTGTTTAAAATTAGGTTTAAATGTGTTGTTGGAGTATGGCAAATAATTTATATTACATGACTTAAAAGAAAAGAAATAAAATAAATTTTACTATACTCAAAAAAATAAATAATGAACCAAAAAAAAAAATAACGCCAATTCCCTCCATTCTGAGGCCTGGGAGATCAGTTTTTGTACTCTTCCGACTGCTATAACAGATTGAGAGTGTAGTTAGGTTGTTAAAAAATAAAAAGAAACAATTTTCTCGAGGGATTTTGCGATGTCGATTAGCACAGAGTTTGACCATCAAAACCAAAAATGCTCATCTCTGCAGGCTATAATGTCCCATCGTGTCTTTCTTTCTAAGCAGAAAATTCTTCACTTTATAAAAAATGAATTAAGTCATCAATTTTTAATTGCCATACTACCACACGACACTTATTAACATTTAAATTTCTCGATTTCTGAAAAAGAAAAATTGAAACAATTTATATTTTAGAATTATATATCAATGTTTTTTATTTGTTTATATTTAGAGTTTTTACAGGTACCAAGAGTCTTCAAGAACTTTTACAGGAAGTATAAGAGTTTACATTTGTTCATATTGCTGTTATGAAGTAGATTTGAAATTATTTTCATGTTTATGACAAAGTGGAGGGAAAATTTTATAAGAATTCTATTTCAAATTTAAATTTCTTTTGGGTAAACCTGTAAGATACGGTTATGTGTCAAGGGCCCTGGCGCACACACGCGTCTTGCGGAGGAGGGAAATTGTAATAATCTCACTTAATTTTATTTCAAATTCAAATATTATATATTTTAAAGCCTTAATGTATTCCAAAATCACTTTTCTTAAACTCCAGTTTCGTTCTATTTCCCGCTCTGGAGGTATATTAAATCTCTCGTCTTGGCATATTTATTACTAAAAGAATATCTTAATCGTTTCCACGCGCACACAAATCGCGAAATCAGCGACTTATTGTCGCCATGCATTTTGCCTAAAACACTTACGTAATATACTAAAAATAGCTATTATTCCCTTCACTTTGACCACATGTCTATCTGTTAAATCCCTACCTGAGAAAAAGCAGGGATCTTCTGTTCACTTTTGACTTAAAACTTTATACTAAGATGTACGTACATTTCGTCACTCTCCGATAATAAAAAGAAATTAGTTAATAACTCGGTCTGATTTTTTATTTAACGATTACAACAACGAAAACATTATATATATATATATATATATATATATATACAGTGATGTGGGGTAGGTAAATACCCAGTGGGTAGGTAAATATTTTTTGGGTATATACCCGGGTATTTACCCAAGGCCTGGGTAAATACCCCAAAACTGGGTATTTTGCGGAAAAAAACATTTTCGAATGCCGATTCACAATGAAACATACAGAGTTTTATAAATACTCCCCAAAGAAAGTATTTGCAGGAAAAAAACGTATTTGTGAATGGCGATTCAAAATTAAACTTAAAATTTATAAATACCCA
>BGPR01044514.1:0-12590 GCA_013235015.1 Araneus ventricosus | reverse complement strand
CAGCTGTACAGCCCCACGCAATATCCGCTGTGGAGAGGTTTCACTGTCAATAAATCTTAAAATGTTGTAAAATTTACTGCAGCTGTACAGCGCCACGCAATATCCGCGGTGGCCGCTGTAGAGAAGTTTCACTGTAAATATTTTTTTAAAAAATGTTGTAAGATGTATTGCAGCTGTACAGCGCCACGCAATATCAGCGGTGGCCTCTGTAGAGAGGTTTCACTGTAAATAAATTTTTTAAATGTTGTGAGATGTACTGCAGCTGTACAGCCACACGCAATATCCGCTGTAGAGAGGTTTCACTGTAAATAACTTTTTAAAATGTTGTAAGATGTACTGCAGCTGTACAGCCCAACGCAATATCCGCTACTGTTTTTGTATTGAAGTTTAGTTGGTGAACACATTTACGATGGAATAAAGACACTGCTCTGTAAATATATAAATCAGTTTATTGACAGGTGAGATATTGCACTCACAGTCGATTCATTTATCACATCACAGCTGAACATGCAGCACTTAATCCGCAGCAGCGGCACATCTTTGCGTACACATAAATAGAATTTAAGTACTGCGCACACGAGCGATATACACTGCATGTTTTAAATATTATAATACGATATCACTTTAAAAAAAGACATCCAACATCCATTTAATAAATACTTTATCCTTCTGTATAGTCTCACATTTCAATCCTTTAAACAAATAACACGGCATTTTTTTCCTTGGGAAGCAAGATCATTTCCCAAAGCTGAATCATTACAGATAGAGACAAAAATATAAGCAGCATTTCAGAGAAATACCCATTTAGTTATGGTTTAGTCACAAAATTGCATCTTCATCAACTGATGACATGAGTTCAAGGTTATGTAATAATGCTTCGATTATCTATGTTGCACATGAAGTGATACTTCGTCGATCCTTCGAATAAATTGCACATGATTTCAATATCAGAATTTTAATAAAAAGAATATAAAAGCGACAAATAGCAAATTTACGCATGAGCGCCGTCAAAAGTTTTGTACAAGGGTGGACATTTTAAGCACTTTCAAAATCATACAAAATATGACATTAACTATATCATCCAGAATTAAACCAGAAAAGCGCAATGAATCGTACTTGCCTGCGTAATAGATGCCAAATCTGCAGGTAATCGGCTCGAATTTTACGCAAAAAGAATTATTTTCTATGTTTTCGTTGAATGATCGACACTTGTTGCTTCATTAAATGCAAGTTCGAAGAAGTGATGTGAAACAGAACATCTTATACTAGTTATCCCGACAGCCAAGTGCTGCCAACTAACTTTTCAAAAGTTTAGTTAGTGAGGTGGGTGAGGATAATTTATAATTTTTTGTACTGCGCACCGATGTTATACAGGAATACACGAACTTATTGGTTATTTTCAACTCATTAATGCCCATAATAATTTAAAGCAAACATTTCAAGAACATTTTATTAAATTACGATTTATTATTTATATTTTTTAGAAAGAAATATATTTATAAAAAATTGGCCAAAAATCATTTTAAAAACTCTTTTTCACATCAATATCAAAGATTTTTGAAATGAAGTAAAATATTAAAAAATAAAAATCACTTTGGGATTCTTTGCATTACCTCAAAAATAACTGAAAGGAAAAATCAAAAACTTTCAAAAAGACGACACTTTGACTTCAAAATCTGGCTATACATACCGCCAGTTAGCCATTTTTTTAAGTAAAAGTGTCGACTTTTTGAAAGTTTTTGATTTTTTCCTTTCAATTATTTTTATTTTTATATTATTATTATTTTTCCTTTTTTATTTTTCTCATTACCTCAAAAATAATTGAAAAGAAAAATCAAAAGGTTTCAAACAGAAGACACTTTGACATCGAAATCTGGCTGTACATACCGCCAGTTAGCCAGATTTTGAAGTCAAAGTGTCGTCTTTTTGAAAGTCTTTGATTTTTCCTTTCAATTATTTTTATATTATTATTATTTTGCCTTTTTATTTTTTTCATTACCTCAAAAATAATTGATAGGAAAAATCAAACACTTTCAAAAAGACGACACTTTGACTTCAAAATCTGGCTATACATACCGCCAGTTAGCCAGATTTTGTTGAAAACTGTTTCCAGTTGCCAGAAACCAATTGTCAGATACTGTTGAAAACTGTTTAGGAGTTTGGTAATGCCTCTTAACTTCATAGACAAAGCAAAAAAGAAACAATGGAATGCATTCTGTTCAGCCATGGAAGTGAAATGCTATTATCCTCTACATACGACGCTGGGCGCTAACGGGTTAATAAAAAAATATAGCAAGTGTTTTTCTGTATGACTTTGCCGCAACCTGTTGAACTAGAGTTCTGTTTTCAAGTTAAATAATAACTGAAGGGGAATGACCTTATTGTTTCGAACCGTGGTTAGAAAACTTAGACAACACCTGTGCCCACAACCTTCTGCTAAATCCAATCCAGCACCTTGAACCACAACAAACCTACCGCATACCAATTCTGCATACACAAAGGATCTTCGATAAAACCACATTTGCCACATGTCTCTGTGGCCTACCACTTTCTGACGGCGTCCATGAATCCTAACTGATATTTAGACTATCAAATTTGCTATTTAAAAACAGGAGAAAATTCTATAGCTTTAATTTCTTTTCTTGAAAGAAATAAGATAAGATATAACGCAAATTAAGATGTGGACAATATTTTTAACCATTTTGAAGAAGAAATCCTGGCATATAGCATTTTAGTCTAAAATCATTTTGCACCTACCATAAACCATCACTAATTCATGTGGTTTATCATATCGTTTTCATTCTAGATAACCAAAATAAATTGTCAGCAATACGTTTACAACCAATTCCATTTAATTTAATGCAACATGTTTAAAAATATTTTTCTGGAGGCTATGAGAACTCAATCTAGTTCATGAGTGAACTAAATGCAAGTTTAGCAAAATATGAACATATGAATATTTGTCAGTGTAAAAAAATATTCCTGTAAAACTTTCCATGTTCATAAAATATGTACAGGTTTATAACGAGTGCATCATGAGATCATAGTGAGAAAAGAATCTCACTTTGAAATGTGAAAATCACAGCTCTGTTACAAATTTCCCCCATTTTAATTATATTTTGTTCAAAACTAATATACTTCCATATACAAATAAGGCATAAAGTTTAAATTAAAAACAAGCCAAACCTTAAAACATACAAACAGTAACGTATATAGAGTAGCGATAAACTAACGTACAAAAATCTGAAAAACATAATAAAATTTTAAATAAGTTTCTTGCTGTGATTATTTATTAAATGGTGTTACCTTATCATCAAACAAATCCAAAGTCTATATCCATATTTTAATCAGACTCCTTGAAAAACTTCGAAATCAGTTACAAATTCGTTTCGTATTAATACATTTAAGAATAGTTTTCACCAAAAGCTTTGACAAAATGTGGGAGAATCGAAATTATTTTTGAATTTTACCACTAATCAAAACCAGGGAACTTTGAATCGTAATCTTACTCTATTTTTTAAAAAACAAATGGTATTATTTAGCAGAAATATGCGACATGAATAAAAAGTTTCTCTTTTTCGCAAATAAGAATAAATGCAGCTTTCTTGGTTCTTTTTTATCTATATAAAACTATGCTTCTTATTGAATGCATTAATATGAAGTAGCAACTTTGCCACCCTAAAATTATTACTTACCATTTAAAAATTAAAATTATATCTCTAATGATGAAAACATTAAACTTTTCTTGTGAGAAACTCCAATAAACTGCAAATGCAACATGGATCGCTATTAAATTTGAATTACATTTTACCAGAAATTTTGAAACGGGACATCAAAAATTATTCATTAGATGAACTACACCATTCTGGCATCAGGATTTTATAGTTTTCCCTGCGCAAGAAAAATACTGACTCAATAAAGCGCGAAATAATTTGACTTCGAACTCAAAAGCGTAGCTGCCAAATTAAGTTAAAACAAAAAGAAAGATACAGTAAAACTTGCTTTCAAAAGAAATTAAGAAGAACAAAACACCTAACAACACAGGGAGACATCAAGAAACACATTAAATCTTAGCTTCGGAAAGGCGCAACTCTGTCCGAGCTTTCACTAGAATTTGACTCTTCTTCTTGTGAATAGGGAGAAGTCGGAGCTCTCAAGACATCCCGAACCAAGCTCCAAGGAACCCGAGCAGAAGCTTCAGAGCTCGAGGCCACGCTTGTTCCTGGAGTCGAGCTTCTCGATGCGTGGCCGATATTGCTGGATGCCCCCTCAGATCTCTGGAAACATGAATCTATCTTCAGCGAAGAGAGTTTCTGTTGGATCTGTTGGATTTCTTCAGATGCCAATCTCAAATTATAATCCGTGTGATTATCATTGAGTTCTCTCAGATCAGGCAACCGAAGTAAAACTTTAGGATACAGTGTGGCATTGTTCTCTTGTCCGTAGCGCCAATTCATGTACTTTCTCATTAGGATGTAGAACTTTTCTTGTTCTTTCGCCACCAACACTTCGTTCTCTAAGCCAGGCCGGTCTGGAGACATGAGGACTATCACTAGGAGCAACATTACGGTGGCCTCGTCCAGGTGCAGGTCTTTGATGCTGCGGATGAACTCCATGTGCTTCTCGAACAGCTCGGAGGACACCAGCTTTTTGATGTCATCCGCATCCAAAGTTGGGGAATCTCTGTACATAGGTTTCCCAGTGTGAGGCCACCTGGCAAGTTTATCGTCATAAATATAGGCACCGCGAATGAAGCACAGCTCTAGGACACCAGTTCTCAGCAGGATCTCTTTGTCGTGCTGCTGGATTTTGGAAAACGCATCCAGCTTTTTGGAGAAGTTAGTGAACTGTTTGACGGCGGTGAAGAACATGTCCAGGATTTCAGTTCTGGTCCTTCCAGCCGCCGGGACCGATTTGTGGAGGTGTTCACTGAAAGGCACTTCGTTGTAACTCTCTTCGTAGGCATTCACGAGGAACTCAATAAGTTGCATGTCTTCTGGTTCTAGGTACTTCGACAGATCGTTTATGTCAGGTTCATATTCAGATATAGGAGTTGTGCGGTAGGGTTTCTTCCCTGTTTCTTGGGAATGAGATCCAGATTCTGACACGCCTTGTCTCTGCTTCCTTTCCATTCGGTTTTTAACCAGGGCTAAACGTTCTTCTTCTGTCATAACCCAACCAGTTTCCATTCCTACAAAAAAGAAAAGACCAATAAGTAAAGGAACGATAATGTATTTGAAGTATCAATGCTTAGATCTCATAGCTTTGACATCTTAAAGTGGGTACAGCTTTAATCTCTAATTCACAATGTAATCATACTGCTAAAATAATTTTATGCATGAAAATGAGTTTGTGTCTTGAAATTTCAACTGCTTATCTGTTTAGTATTCTCTGATATCTAATTAGATATTCCTTTTAGATATGCCATCTACGTTGAATGTGTTGTCGGTTTGATTCAATCAAGGATCCACAGAAATAAGATAAATTTATACGACTGCAAATAGCTTAATTCAAACTTTGAAAAAAGAAAAAAATTACGCTTGCATTTCTGGCTAGAAGAAGAATTATAGGTACAACATGCTTTTCCTTGTTTAAACAAACGACACGAACAAAACTAAATGAGAGGAGAGACATGAAGCATTAAAAGATTATTTTTTATGAAATAGTATACTTCGTACATATGTGCTGCTTTTGTGGTTTTTCTCCCTGTGATAAAGAATCTAGCAGGAGGGAGTGTTTTTGAAAAAGAAAATAAAAGAAAACATGCATTGAATTCTAAATTTGCTCTTTGTGCAACAGAATAACCTTAAATAAGTTACATTTCAAATATCCAAAGTCAATATTTAACATGACAGTGTTCCATACATAGTCAAAAATCGATAAAAATGTTTTCTTCTGTTTCTAAACGCCCGGCATTTTGGATTATTAGTATTTCAAGGGTTAGAAAAAATTGTCTTTGCTTATAGAGAACATAGAAAACGATTAGAAATTTTTTTTACTAAATGCATGGTTTCTAAAAAAAAAGAATCAGCCGTAATTTATAGATATAGAGATAATGGATATAAAAAGGAATATAATGTGTACTCTAAATAAGAATATTTACACACGAGAGACGAAGGATGAATTAGAATACAAACCTTAATTACAACAGCATAAATTAAATAACTTAAAACGCACAGATTATAATTATTTTTACGATGATTTGTTTTTTCTAAGAAAACAATTTTGCTACAAAAAAAATGCTAAAAACCTGACACTTTTAGCAAAATGTCAGAGATATTTTTCTTCACATTTCGCGGGCACTTGTTTCAGTGCTAAAAGGTGAATTCGGTTTAAAAGGGCGCTTCAAATTTCCAGGTAAAACTTTAAGGGCTATTACGCCACTATGGTATCGTATTAATTTAAGAATATTTTGAAAATACCTGGAGTTTCACGGCGTCAAGCTCGCATCACCACAAATGGTCAGAACTTTGAATATTTCTTGTCAAACCTTATTCTGTGTCTATCAGTTGTTGTACTCTTCCATTTCGCTTCATAATACATTCTCTACTTGTATTGCGTTCTCATCGCGTTTTTGTATCTTTTATCCTTCTAACAAGGGTGTTTCCATTACGGTTTCAAATGCGAATAGGGTTCCTAGCGATGTTCTTATCTTATCCTTAAAACTTTTACTTGAATCTTTCATACACCCTGTATATATTAAATTTATCAGTGAAAACAGGTATCTCTTCCGGCCTCCCTAGCCTTCAACTTCCAGCGAGCTCAATCAACAAGCTCCAAACGGCTAGACCGGCCCCCCCCCTCCAAAAAAGAAAAGGTGAAACAACATCTAAAGAAAAGGACAATAATACGAAATAATAGTGTAAAAGTAGGACAATAATACGAAATAATAGTGTAAAAGTAGGACAATAATACGAAAAATAGGGTAAAAGTAGGACAATAATACGAAATAATAGTGTAAAAGTAGGACAATAATACGAAAAATAGTGTAAAAATAGGACAATAATACGAAATAATAGTGTAAAAGTAGGACAATAATACGAAATAATAGTGTAAAAGTAGGACAATAATACGAAAAATAGTGTAAAAGTAGGACAATAATACGAAAAATAGTGTAAAAGTGCCTGCGTTGTAAATAGTGTAAATATTTTTTTCCATTTCATCTTAAATAAAATTCCCATGTCTTGTTCATCAAACCGTTCAGTGACCGGTCTGGTACGGGGGTAAGAGGCGGTGTTCTGTTCTGTCTATAATGAAAGGTTTCCTATACAATAATGGTGGTGCGGCTCTTTGGGCCCACTTCCGAAGAAGGGTCGTACCCCGGTAAAACGGGGGGCATGAGCCGCTCGTAATGGGGGCTATTATGCAGGAACCACAGTGCCCGACTATCTGTTGCGGCGGCCGGTCTTTCAGTTGTTTAGCCGGATGCTTAGGCAGGGCGGGGTGATGCTCTTTGGTCTATACAATATCTAGGCATTCTACAGTACACAAAAATTCTGAAATGCTTCTAAAGTCAGATATTGTAGAATTTCTATTTTTCATATTTCGTCGGCAAAGTTTATTATCAATTTCCCAGAATTATATACTAGAGTGTCAGATTTATTTTCTAATGCACAAGCACCCATTCTCACAGAAATGCACCGTATTCTATTTCGTTTTTTTTTTCATTCATCAAAATACGAGGCACGGTTTTAGGAATTTCGTTTTGCTGTCATTGACGTTATTTTGCAACTTTTAATAATTTACACTTAATAATAAATTAAATAAAAGATACCAGATAGCAAAGAAGGTTGCGGAAAGGTTGCCATTTCACTTTCCATAGGCTGTCCATTGCCGCAAGGTTTACGTAGGAAACCTTTTTATGAACTACCTCACCGGCAAGGTTTGACCGACAAGTCCGCGAAAGCATTTCCGCGCAAACCGTTTCGGAAACCATTCCCTCAAAATTGACGTAGGAAAGCTTTTCATGAACCACTTGTCCCATCGTGTGTAGCCCCGTCCGGTATAGTGGTTAGTGCGCTTTCTTTCCAACTCTACGAACGCGGGTTCGATCCCCAGTTGGGAGGAATTTGAAGTTTTGTCAATCTACAACGAAATCGTACAAGTAAGTTCAATTGAAAATTAGATAAATGAAATTAATAATTTAGCTTTGATTATTTAAGATTCCTTATTGATCTAATTAATTGACATTGCAGATAATTTTAAGTTGGACTAAGATGACGTCAGAAGAAGGGAGATAAAAAAGGGGGTTGGACCCCTCTCTAGGAGTACGGCTTTGAAGAGGGATGAAAAAAGGGGGTCGTACCCTTCTGTAGGAGTACGGCTTCGGAGGGAGGAAGGGTGGTTCTATTTTATCCGCCGAAGGAGGGCTCTTAACAACCTTTTGAAAGGCCTGAAACAAGCTTGTAATAAAAGCTTGGAGAAGTCTTACTAAAAGCCTTACAGAAAACCTTGTTGCTTGTTGACTAGCGAACCTTTCCGCTACCTTGCCAAAAGGTTCAACCCATGTCATGGAAAACTTTGTGACAACCCTTTACCCTTGCCGACGTCAAGGTTTCCAAAACCTTTTAGACAAGCTTTCTTTGCTATCTGGGGTGTAAAGAAAACTGGAGAACTTGATGGTTAATGGTAATAGAAGTGGAAATACCAGATTGAAACTGATGTGTAAAAACAAGCCACAGACAAACTGTGGAATAAAAATAATTCCCTCCTCTTTGTCAGTCACTTGTCACTTAAGAGAAATTTAATTTAAAAGTGTTGAATGAAATATTTAAACAGTTTCTTTAAGAGGTTGTTTTGGAGTTAAAAAAAATTTAAAAAATCCTTCAAAACTTTGAGCCAATATCTAGACTCCAATGGGAAGAATTGTAAACACAGAATTGAATAAAATTAGCCTAGCAGAATTAGAAAAAGGCTTATCGTCGTGGAAATCGAAATGAAATATGTTTGTCCAGACGGCTATCAAGTAGAACGAATAAGAAAATAATGTGTTCGTTTTACGTATTTTTGTTATGGTGTCGGAATCAATCTTGAAATATGTGAACAACCTCAGCGTGGAACAAAGGTAAAATCATATCATTGGGAAGCTACAAGAGCATTCTGTTAGCTGTTAAAAATTTAGTTATTGAGTTCCCAGTTTCATATTTCCTTGGCTTTAATGCGCTACGTTAACTCTTCATAAATTAAAGAAATATTCTTGACTATCTTGAAAAGAGGATATTAACTCTTTAATCCAGAGGTAACTTTTTCTTCTAGCTCCTTTAAAACCCCGGATGTTTTGGGAGGAAGCGACATGAATTGGACCCTCCTAACCTGGGTGGTCCTTTACCCCACCATCCCAACCCTGCTATACCTTCCCTTAAGGCATACGGAAATGGGCTGTGGTTAGCAAAGATAATTGAACCCTCCTACCGCGGTTATCTCCTAAGCGATCTCAGAACATCACCTCCCCTCAAAAGACGCTAACCGCCTCAGTCGCTGTTAAGGGGAAATTTTTAGACCGCCCGAAACCACTTCGCTCGGTCTGAGAGGGTTAACGATTGCAATTTAGATCGGTGAACCTTTGACCGTTTCATAACAGCATCAATTACATCCGTTTCGCTATTGGAGTCAATTCAAGTGACGTAAGAGTCCATGACAAACGTATCAACGTATGTCATATAACATCTAACTGCACATTGTCTCACATTTTTCCAATAGTAAGATGCGCAAAAGATCCAAAAAATTGAATCGGCGTGACTCAAATGACATTTATATAACTTGGGAATGAATTGACTCCATTACGTTCATTCCAGATTAAGATAAACCTTGTTTAATTGCTAAACGCTTAATATCGCCCCAATCGATGCCTTAAACCGTCTGGGTAAGCTGTGCCGGCGTGGGAAAATAAATGACGAAATAAAACATAAGAAAGGCGCAGTTCTGGTCCACGCCGTAGATTTTTCGTGAGAACGTCGGGATAAAATCATAAAACACGTATTTCGTATTAATATATAATTTTATTATCAATACCTTTATTACAATATTTACACAGAGTAGTATAATGGTTGCAGAATAGATAAATCACAAGTTTATCGTATGTACCAAGGGTCTGTGGTAGCTTGTGATATATTTATTCTGCAACCATTATACTACTCTGTGTAAATATTGTATTAAAGAGATTGATAATTAAATTACATATTTATACGAAATACGTATTTTATGATTTTATCCCGACATTCTCACGAAAAATCTACGGCGTGGACCCGAACTGCGTCTTTCTTATGTTTTATTTAGAGTAGCTTTTGATGGCGCCATCTGTTGACAGTATATAGAACTGCATTTCGCGTATGCGCAGTAAAACATTATTTACTACAAATGCTCATATTTCCCGCAATATTCAAATTTTTGTATTCAAATTTTGATACAATGTTTCGTTTACGTATTGTCAAGTATTCAGTAAGTTTCGTACAATTCGAAAGAAAACTCTGCATGTTATAGTCACAAAACATGTGGAGTTTGAAATTTTCAATTTAATACCGATTTTTACTTATATTCTGATAAATATTTTTATTGCTTCACTTTGGGTCCTAGTAATACTCCTCAAGCTCTTTAAAATGGCACCAGAATCAACCTCCTACCTAAACGCGTTTCCACGCTACACTTATTTATAACCTTACATAAGACTAAATCATAACAATCACGCGCATGCGCCTACACTGGTAAGATGACGTCACAGGCAAAACAAATACTATGCGACAAACTCTTACAGATATGATCTATCCGTTGTGGGGTCAACCATTCTTTTCGCATTATTAGTCTCGTAGTCATCAGCGATTCAAATCTGGCGGTATTTTGTCACACAAGAAAGTTCGACCGACTATCACTGTAACGAGCGGAAAGACGTTTTCACGTCGAAACA
Source organism: Araneus ventricosus (assembly GCA_013235015.1). Taxonomy (NCBI): domain Eukaryota; kingdom Metazoa; phylum Arthropoda; class Arachnida; order Araneae; family Araneidae; genus Araneus; species Araneus ventricosus. The sequence goes on along the minus strand of BGPR01044514.1, from coordinate 1,690 downwards.
ACGCTTAAGACTTTTTCACTCCCACTGCCACCTATGCCAAACTGAACGATCTACGTTCTAGGATAGAGGATATGACCAGGCATAATATTAGAATTTTACAAAGTCAAAATTATCAGTCTTTATAAAGATATAAGATAAAATTTTTACCTAATTAACCATACTGATGCAAATATCTTTTATAGATCCTTTCCGTCTTTCTTGAGTATTAAATAGGGGGCGTCAGTAAATTTTCTTGTTTTAACTGTAAATAGTTTATCAATAGAGGTATAATTTTTTTTTTTTATGTATTTCCTTTTTATATTTTTAGAATATTAAGCCGGAAGTATTGAAAATTTTGTTTTCCCTTGAATCCTTGCCTAGAAATAAGTTTGAATAACACTGAGTGAGTGGCGAATCCAGGATTCGGGTCTGGTAGGGGGGACTAAGGTCATACAAATTTTGTATCGTCTTGATGAATGTCAAACCTCATGGCTTATGTAAACCAAAACACTTCAACTTTACAGACTTTCCTCTCTTGACAATAAGAATCATAAAGAATAATACAGTACTTTCGATAATTAAATAAAAAATACAATGAAAAATACTATCCAAAAAGTGTCTTCGACCGCATCAACGCTACAAGTACGAGTGGAATGACTAGAAAAATAGGAAAATTTTCGAGCCTGTCAAGCCAGAAAGCAATGTTGTCACGTTTTTATTATTTTTTAAAAATGAAAATTAAGAACAAACAGTTGTAGTGATTTTAAATAAAATCAGGAATTTAGGTATAGCTCTGGGGGGCTACAGCCCAATAGCCCCCCTGGATTCAACACTGCACTGAATTAAACTACAGTGAAAGGGAATAGCAGACATTCCTTTCATAGCAGATAGGTATGAAACAAAACTGTTAATTAAAGAATATCACTGATGCAAACATCTATATTTCCTTTTCATGTTTTCATAACATGAGGTAGACGACGTTAGCAAATTCTGAATTCATTAGGGCAGGAGTTCCCAACCTTTATTCCCTCGTGTACCCCTTTATTAATCCTTATATTTTCGCGTACCCCCACCTGTCATATCCTCCTACCCCCCAAACCATCCATCCGTTAAGCAGTTTTTATTAACATGTTAAGGGCTTATGTTAACTTAAGAGTCAAATGACTCGAAGCATAACATTTGATGGACTTACTTTTCATTTTACATCTTATTCCATTTTTATAATAGTATTAGTTCAACGCCAAAATAAATGAAATCAACATTGCAATAAGTTCGAATGAACTTCTAAAGATGGCTAAAAATTACACGCTGTAATAATCAATTTTTCAAGAGGTAAAGTTATTAAATAATAATTTTCTTTGCTATCTAAGAAGATGACCCCTCCTGTTTTGGAAAGGGGCGGTCGTTTTCTTCATCTAAGAAGGCATAATATGTTTATGGATCCTACATATTTTTTGTGTCAAATTATAAAACTAATTAATGATTCAAATTTAGTTTATAAGACTAAAATTTCGATAATTCGATGCACGAGTATTCTCGGGCTGTTAAGTTAAGTGGTTCAATTGGTAAAATAAAATTCTGTAACTTTTTCAATCCCTTATGTTTTCTTCAATTTTAGTTTATAAGACTAAAATTTCGATAATTCGATGCACGAGTATTCTCGGGCTGTTAAGTTAAGCGGTTAAATTGGTAAAATAAAATTCTGTAACTT
>BGPR01044513.1:0-12590 GCA_013235015.1 Araneus ventricosus | reverse complement strand
TTTCTTCAAAATGTATCGATTCTTCCTTAATGGATTTGCTATTATTGATTATAGTTTTCCGAATCGTTGATAAAAAAAGCTTTTGATGCATTTTTCGATGGAATAATTTATTACTTTTTGGCATATTTTTGAATTAGATCATTATATGGAAATACTCAGTTTAACCATTGTATAAAATTTTTAAGATAACTCTTAAAACTTGGAACTTGTGGAGAATTAGAAAAGTTGTTTCAACGTTTAAAAGTCATTGGAATAAAAGTTTTGCAGTTATTGCTATTCAGCGAGAGAATTACATATTCTTCTCTTTCATCGTTAACAATCAGAAACGTCAGAATATTGTAAGATATGGTTCATCATGGAATCACTAAACCATATAGTTGATCAGAGAATCTCTCTAATTAGCTCCACTCAGTGAGGAAATCTTAATCAATTATATATACAATAGTTTTACCTACCACATACAGAAATACTTATAAACTTTGTTCTAAGAAAAAGTTAAGGGAAATATAAATTGTACTGTATGCTTTTGTGGCCCTGAACACTGCATTTTAATATAAAAAATCTATTCTCTTGCAATAGACTTATACCATCATTAAGCCTTCGTAAATTGTGCTAACACCCAAATCCATTTTATTGCTTTAGGAGAATTGAAAATAACATTTATATATAGCCCAATATGTTCATCTTAAATTAGATAATAGTTTCCATTTTTGGCTATGCGCATAAGGAAAAAGATATTATTATTTATTATAATAAAAATCTGTAATTTTTACTTGCTGTTTATATTCTTGTAATATGTAGGTATCAATGAAAATAAACACATTCTGAATATGCTCACAATGGAAACATTAAGGCGAATCAAACACTTAAACACATAATAGAACATTATTGTTAATAAATTTATAATCAGACAAACTGTAAAGTATAGTGTAGAATGAAAATAAGCCTGCAAAGATAACAAATATATAAACATAGGCAACAACTAAATAAATCACAGTAAAGGAAAAGGAAATAAAAAATGCATTTATTGAATCAACTCTTATGCTTTCTTGACTCTTAAACATTTTAAAAATATCGATGTGACCGCTAAATTGCAAAAGTCAAATAATGTGCAGATTATAAACGAGACGTTTATTTAACTAAACTAAGCAAATTAAAAGGGATTATAATTTTACTCATATTTTGAACATTGATTTTATGGATCAGCTCTTTATTTTTTAAAAGATATGATTTCTAGAAAGATATGCGTTTTCATACTGCGATAAAAATAAAACGAGACGTTGATTTAACTAAATTAACAAATTAAAATGATTATAATTTTACTTATATTTTGAACATTGATTTTATGGACCAGTTCTTTATTTTTCAAAAGATATTATTTCTAGCAAGATACACGTTTTCATACTGCGATAAAAAATAAAACGAGACGTTAATTTAACTAAACTAAACAAATTAAAAGGATTTTAAATTTACTTATATTTTGAACATTGATTCTATTGATCAGCTCTTTATTTTTCAAAAGATATGATTCCAAACAAGAAACATGATTTCATACTGTGATAAAAATAAAAACTGTTGATAATGCAAAAAAACTATTTCTTAAGCTAATTTTACATTCTAGAGCATGTATTGGCTATTGTGTGCTGTTGTATGAAATATTTTTATCCAACTATTTGTTGAGTGTCTGTATTCCGCTAAGTTAAGTCCTCTTTGGATGATAGGTGCGCGCATCTCTTTCTTCTGCTTACATTATAACGCACGCTTGGTAGGGCGTCCTCTCTTTGTTCCACAACTCTTATAAAAGGTAAGATTTTAAGCCCTTCCTTTCATACTTTGTTTAAAAGACTATTTTTAATTTCTTCTTTGTGGATAAATTCTTTTCTTTTCAATACATTTCGGAATGGGTTCAGGCCTTAGAGGATATTAAATATCAGACCTTAAAATCTTTTTCCCTACAGTAACTCTATTCCATTTTTGAATCTTTATGGATGTATCGCCTCTGATGAAGTCATCCACCAGGTTCTTACTTTTTATCCTTGTCTCCTATTATTTTTAACTCTTCGACAATCTTAGTTCCCTTTATTAGTATTTTTATTTATTTGTCTTCTTTTAAAACAATGATAACGCTCATTCCTCAGACATAAGGAGTCAACTCTAATCCCTCTGCATAAGAAGCGGAAATCTTGAGACTTCTCTAACACGAATGACTTTGCACCAGTTTAAAAACGGATAAACTCTGAATTTTGCTTGATTTCCTGCTAGACGTTCTCTTCTCGTCCTAAAACTTACTTGACATTATTCAGCAGAAGATTACGATGGGCGTTGAAGGCTGCCTCTAAATCTATTGTGAAAATACAGAGAACAGTGCAGTGGCCTCATCCGCATATCGCACCCCGTTCCAACTACCCTCCTCCCTGAGTCTATCGTTTGGTAATCCCCCTGAGAGAGGTTGCAGAAGAAAGTAGAAGGACTTTGCATTTTCTTCGGATTTCTAGAAGGTCTTGATTTATCTGCTTTCAGAGATTTAAACTTTTGGGAAATCTCTCGTATGGATTCGACCCTTGCCCGAAAAGAATAGTTGAATTTAAACATGAGATCAGAAGTCCCTGTTATGTAAGGGAATGTGAAGTAGGCCAAGAATCAAGTGTAGTAGGAAAGTTGTGCTCTACTATAAGAATTATCCGCGTTTTGTTGAAAGGATAAGAATTGTAGAAATGAAAGTTGAACAGAAATCCTTGTCAATCCACCTACTTTCATCATTGTTGTTTTTTAGTTATTTAAAAGTTAAAACAGTATAAAGTTCTTTCATGTGAAATTTATGCATTGAGTTGGAAGTTAAATATTAGACTTCTGCTAAAAAGCACAAAATTTCTTTTATAGGTAATGAAATATCTTCCCTTTATGAAGATGTAAGTTTCTTCCACTTTTAAAAGGCAGCAAATTTTATAAACACTGCTGTATTGTTCCTTCTGATTGTCTTCGGAAAAATGTACTAGTAGCTTTTACAATTTCAGTTAGAATGTTAAAATTACAAAAAAGTTATTTTCACAGTTATAGGTGGTAGGTCTATTTGATTTATTTTTTGACTACTATATAATTTGGATATTCACAGAGATCTGTTTGAGATTTCCTTTATATTTTTAAATCAAAGTTTTCGGGTTTCATTGACGCACACACACAGAGACAGAGGGAGATAGTAAAAAATATCAAATATAATAATATACAAAATCCAATAAAATTCCAAACACAATAAAAATTATCATAACTAATCAAACAAAAAATTGCAATCGCTCTAAAAATTATATGGTATCAAAATGAAATAATGCTACCTCATTCTATAGTCTATTCTAAGGCTCTTCTATAATTACAAATAAAAACATCCAAAATTTCTCTAACCTAATCAGAATGATCATAATCAAATAAGATAAAAAAATACTATAAAAAACAGAGCCAATGAATATTGCAAAAGCCCTAAATAACTTATAGAACCTAGATGATATAATGCTACCCCATCTACAAACACATTTATCTATATCTATATATATATATAATGTATGTATCGGAAAGGAGAAACGAAGCTTTATTCACGAATAATCCGCAAAACACCAAAACAGGTCACATGAAAAACACAGCCCTAGCACAAATTGGCAGCACAAACAGACAGCAAATCACAGATAAGAACAGCAATGGCACGAACAAAATACGCTCAGCGTCTAATAGCTTATCATCTCGCGATGCGAAAAAGACTGCAAAGAGATTCTTCGAACTCCGAAGACGTTCAAAGACGATTGTCTCATCTCAGCAACTCCCGAGTTTTTATACCTTTCCTGACAGGATGTGACGTCACATAGAATCATCTAGTAAATTCTGTTTTTCTCCGCCCCTAACAGAAATATCGAGAAAATCCCAGCATTTTTGAGGTCCTTCATTTTGTCGCCAAAATGTCACCAATGTCGGGTGGTTGGACACCATCCCCCTGTAGGTAGTAAGAACCTCTGTAAATGTCTCTTTCAAACTATATGACTAACATTGTGGGAAAGCGACATTACATATTTGCAACAGTATGTGTATATGTTTGTTCCGGCATCATTTCCGAATGGCTAACCCAATTTTGAAGAAACTTGGTAAGCATGTTCCTCATCAGCCGATTTGAAGTACTGCAGAGGTAAGTAAGCCCGAACCCAGTCTCTCGTGGTCGGGTGGGGCAAAGTCTCAAAAATATATGTTACTAATAGGCGGATAGACGCACTTCACGATTTCGGAGTCTTGGGTAATTTTGATGAAATTGTTACACACACTTCTACTTCGACAACCGAAAATACTATTAAGGTAAATAAATGCTAATCCAATCCGTCAGAATAGTGAGGGGCAAAGTCTTTAAAATACATTAAATAAATAAGCAGACTGGTATGAAATCTGATATAGTTTGCACAATTTTGATGATACTGGGCAGATATATTCCTCATAGGCTGGAACAGTCGTTAAAGTTTAACGATTTTTCTTATGTCGTTTAGCAGAAAAAAAGCACTATTTAATATCATTGGTGGGCATCACCTCCTGATGAGCGACTTGCCATGATGTTTCCTCGATTTTTGAGGGTTTTTTGTCTTCTTTTTGTATGTTTTTTTGTTTCTTGTTTGTTTTGTTGTATTGTTTTCCTTTTTGATGCGGCTTTTAAGCTAATGCATAAATGGCTTTCTCCTTTTCTTACAATTTCTATTGTATTTTATATATAATTTCGTTTTTAAAAATTTTTGAATTTTGTGCTTTACAAAAATCTCTGTTGATATATGTATATATATGTGTATTTATGGTTAAAACTCTCTCCTTATTTCCTCTGCATATTTAGGGTAATTTACCCTTTATGTTTTTAACAACTGGTCTCATTGATGGTTTGGCGCAAATAAAATCAAGATTTAAAATAACAAGTTCGCCTAAAGTCGGGCTGATCACTTAAATTGTTGACAACTCAATATTTTGGATTGTATTTTTCAATTCTTAATTTATTCTTAATAGCAACATAATTAATACGATATGTTCAAAAACTTTCTATAGGTACTTTTGGCATTAATTTAATAATTTTGATTTTTGGATTAATCTAAATATAGATTTGTAATCAATTGAAATTTTTGAAATGAATGCTTGATGTGTTTGTTATTGTACTTATAAATAAATATGTTATATATATATATTTCAAACAATCAAAATTCAAGTAACATTTTCAATATAAACACTTATTAAAGTAATAATTAAAATTAAAAATAAAATAATGTTACCTTATTAATAATCATACAATGAAATACAAAAAGATAGATTATAAATATCTATATGTGTATATATATATATATAGGATTTCCATTTAGGATTGCCTTTTACATCTCTGTTTAGTGAGAGTATAATTTTCAGAGCAATATTTTATATCTAAATTATGTCTTAGTGTAATTATGAGTTCATAGAATAGATAGCTTTCCTTCAATTACATTATAGTTAAATTCAGGGCTTTTTCAATATGATATAATAATATATATTGATTTAGTTTTTGATAATAGTTTTATTTTGATAAGGTATGGACTTTGTTTACTATATATATATGTATATAAATATATATATAGAGAGAGAGATTACGTTAAATTTTTTTTCATAAAAAATAAAAAAATGCGAGATTCTGCTAAATCAATAAAGGAGAAAAAATGAGGTAATCTATTCCCCGCACTTACTTTTTCTCCATACTTAGCTTACCAAGTTTACTCTTTTATAAATGATATATTTAGTTCTAACTTAATACGGTATTTTATTATATTTTTAGTCCCTAGCATTTTTAACCTGAAAAGGGGGCAGAAATGTTTGTGCATTTAAGACGTTCCTAATTATTCTTGCCAATTGAGTAAAAAAAGTATTTTCTTAGAATATTCATTTGAAACAACTACAAATGCTTCTCTCTCCTTTAAAATATTTGTTCCCATAAATATTCTTGCAATAAAATACTCAGCATGTAACCGATGTTGTGATGTGTTAAGTCACTAGAGCTTTGTTGTAAAAGATATAATTTAATAACTGAAATCTTAACATTAAAGACTAACAAACATTAATAAATTGCAACAAATGACAACATCTGTAGAAAAATCTAGAACAAAAAGAATTTGTAGTATTTACATATCCGTTGTAGCACTGCTTAGCTGGAACTTAATAGCACAGACGGCTAGATAGTGTTAATCGGCACAAGCATACTTGTTCGAATAATTTTACTCCAAATATATCCATAAATCTAATTCTAAAATGAAACAATCCTCAGAGACCCATTCCATTGCCTTCTCATTCCTTCCGCATTCCACAGTGACCTCTCACTTATATGCACTCTCTTTTATGCGCGTTTTATTCGCGGTCCCGGCCAGGGATATAGGAAAACAATGTTAACTCTAATTTATTTATACGCCGCACTAAGAAAGCACCTCTCACTTATGCGCGTCGCAAAAATTTTCTTAGTTCAAAAGTTTTTTCCTTCAGCAGAACAAAAACCCTTTTTGTTCTGCTTCCCTTGCCCTTCCCCTATTGTTCAGATTCCAGGAAAGCATTCCTCCACCTTATACACAGGCGTCTGAAGAACACGCGGGGGTTCTTGTGATTGACGTTAGTAAAAGTCGCATTTATACAGCAGCCAATTAGAGAGGTTAGTACGGTACGTACCACGTGGCATTGATCGCTAACGAAATAACCATATTTGAGGTTTTGGTTAGATGGTTATGTTTTAAAATTGCGGGAAATTGGAGACATTGTAGCTGAAATAAATGGTGGTGAGTAGGATAACGATCATGAAGAAGATGCGGCTAAAGTTCCCCCACACACAGTAGCGTTAGAAGCATTAGAAACTCTGACCATTTTCAGTTCAATTCCCGAAGTGAAGGAGCTTCTTCACGTCTCGATGAACTTCAAAAGACTGTTTTTGAAAATTCGCGAAAACAATCCTCGATTATAAATTATTTTGTGAGAGAATAATATGAGTAAAACGAAATTTGGGTCTGTAAGCATTTCCATTTCCTTTGTGTTCTTAAAAAATAATTAACGGAAGTTATACACGTATTCGTATTTTGAAACTAATCTTATTTACATTTTTCAGTAGTATATACATAGTATTAATTAACAATATATGTGCACTGTATTGAGGTTTCACTTTTAAGCTCCCTTTTGTGATTTTTCACTTATGCGTGTCTCTCACTTATGCGCGTTTTTTTCGCTGTCCCCTGCGTCCGCTCATAAGTTAGAGATCACTGTATTTTCTTATTTTTCACTCGCTTTATATAATCGAAAATGCACAAAAATTATTTTTAATCATATAAATTTAGGAGTTCTCAAAAGATGCTTGCAGTTAAACAATATTTTTCATTCAAATAAACCCTAAATGAAGGCCATCGGAAGATTTATTTATTATCTCAATGTCCATAAAAGAAGCAGGTACTTAAACTATAGAAATAGTAACAATATCAGTTTGTTCCACAATGGTTTTAAGCAAACAAATCTAGGGAAATGAACAAAATTTAAATGTAAATCCCTTCAACAAAGCTTTGCTTTTTCTACGAATTACAAATGCAGTTTTATTTCCTGACGCATTTTCTAGCTTTTTATAAATAACATTTCAGCGAAAGGTTTAAAAACCACTCTAATTTTTAAACTGGAAACAGTAAATTCAAACAAAACTTGTTGAATATCAGTGATTTTTGTCTGACATATTTTACTGTATTGAATACACTTCAAATAACGATCTTAAAATAAACATTACCACTCGAAGAACTCAACAAAATACGTGTTTCGAGCTGAAACACCGATTAAATCGTTTTCGGGAACTCTATTGAAGAAGCTTCCTTGTATTTAAGGACGAAAATGTCTTTGGGTAGAAAAAAAAATATATAAATGTTGTACAGATCCTACTTTCTCTGATTTAGGAACTTCTAAGAAATGAATTTTCAACGCATCACCATTGAAAATAATTCCTCGTAAATATTTCAGTACTCTTCAAGCATGAATAGTGCTTTTTATTCTCTTCGAACATGGTTTTCAAATGAATTCAATAGAGACATCTACAAATGCTAGATTGGAGTGACAAATCAAGAAGTTCAAACATTTGAAGAAAATATTGAAAGTAAACTATGTTCTATTGGAAAAGTGTTAAGGAAATTACTTGGAAAAAGAATTAACTGAATTTATTTGTCAGTGTTGTTGTTGAAGGAAAATCCAACTTCAATCACATTTTTTTATATTTAACAAATATATGCATCTTTTTGGGAATATTGATCAATATTTTCCCTGTTGAAATAATTTCATACTCTAAAGTAATAAAATGATTTATAAATTCTCATTACCAATAATTGTTTTTCTTATACTTTATGTTCTATTAAAATATGAAATATTTTATCATTCGGACACTCTTTTTATTATTTTCTTTTCATACAACTTGCTATTTTTAATAAAGAAACATCTAGTGTTTCTTTCAAAACGTTATAAATGAAGTAAATGCAGGTTTTCCTGATGTGTGGAGATGGATTTGTTCGTTACTTGTCCCAAAGCAAATATCAAAGGTGCTGGAATAAGGAATCTGGCTACTCGACAAAAATGTAGGCGTGTAGTTGAAGTGTTATTTAATTAGAGATCGACCTTTGTGGTAGTTAATGTATGGAAAAGTGATAAAAAGTACCGAAGTTTAGAAAAAAATGCAAAAATTCACCCTATAGATTTGTTTAATAGTTAAATTCCGAACAGTTAATCGTTATAGCTCTCAGCACAGTAATCATTCTACTGCTTCACGAAGCATAATCACGTAATAAATAAAACTAAATAACCGGATGCTATTCTAATTATGATTATTTTGTTGTAGTAGAGAAGTCAGAAATTTTAATCAATCACTTGGACTTTTAGTTAGATAATTTTGTTTATAAACAAAAAAGACTTCCTGTCCATTAATAACATTTTGAGATTTTAGGTTGATTCCTTATAGGAAATCAACCCATTGCAATGATTCTGAAGAAAAGATTTCCGGAAAATTTCTGTAGATCTTCATCGATCATGACCCCTAGAACACAATAACAACCTTCACTAAAAAAATTTATATATATATATATATATTTAAACCATTAAAACTCAAATAATATTTTCATCATATACACCTAAGATATGACACATCCTAAAGTTCATATGTATGTTATGTATATATAAAACGATAACTGAAGTAATTTTGATTTCATTTTAACCAGCGTAAGATATGTTGTAAGGATAGTGAAAAACTCGGTCGAGTGCGTAGATGGGCTATCCAGGTCGAAGGAGGTGGAAATGGTGGGGAGTTGAAATTTTCATTTCCCCATAAATCCTTTACATTTGAAAATAGAAAGAAAATTCAAACTAGACGAATTATCGCCGTGTAATTACAAACAATGTTTGCATTTAGATCTTTTCGATAGCTGCAATTGCTTAGAAGTTATGAGCTGAATAGTGATTTTCCCTCCCCTCCCCCCTAACTTAAAGTGCCTTTTAAACTATGCATGTTGCCCCTTGTTGGAAATCTCTTGTCATTTGCGGTCTCGTTCACCCTCTTTCATACTTGCAGTTTTAATCCTTATGAAAATAGAGGCCGAAATTATCTTTTCCTTATATCTCCGGACTAAATGAATCTACTTTTGCCTTCCGGCTTGCCTACGGGGATTTTTTTTCTCCCGCTAACTCCTTGAATATTTTTCTTGGAGAAGAAGATATTATGTTAAAGAAGAATAAAAACGTAATAGAAAAAGTATAAATTCCAAAGAATGACACATTTTCTCTGAATTTTTTCCCTGCTACGTTTTTTTCTTATTATTATTAGAGTATTTTGTGTGGTATATATCTTGTTTTCTTTCATTCTCTTTCATAGATAAGATGAATTTCGCTTATAGAAACAACTTCTCGTTTCTTTTTCTGACAGAGAAAACACGGGATATTTATTTTCCATCACTTCAAGCTATAGTCCTAAGCCAAATGTTAGTTGCTTCTAGTCATATAATACTTTAGCGTTGGAAACGTTTGAAAGCGTGAATTTTTATAATGTCTGACGTTGGATATTTCTGCTAAGTTCACAATGACGAGATTGCCAAGATGTTTAATGTTGTTCTTTCCTCTTAGGACAACGTCTTAACAATCAACACTTTCCTTCTACGAGCTGGTGCATTTTGGATCATTTTAAAGTCCAACAATATTATATCTATATTTATAAAAGGCAATGTTTGCGTGTGTGCGATGTCTAGTCGAATCTATCGCACTTATAGCCATGAAATGTGGCACACAGGTAGACGTAATAGTGACTCAATGCAACTCGAACCATAATTTTAAAACTTAATATAGAGAATTTTTGTATTTAAAGTTCTGTGTTGTTTTGGTTCATTTTTGGCACGTTTACGGCTGTACCTTTTCTAATGATTGTTGAAGAACAATCAATGCACTATCGGATAGAAAAAACAATTTTCATTCTAACGAAGTTTGTTTTGAATTTCCACCATAATTTGCTTAATTTTGAGAAATTTTTAAATAATAGTCGCTTTTATGGTAATTTTTGATAAGGATTTCTTCAAATTCTCGCATCTGACGTTCTAACAACTCTATAATTTTTATTTTTTTCAGCTTATAACTGGAACGTTTCAGTCGGATTTAAAATAAGAACGGTTAAAATATCTTATTTCGTGCTTTTAAATTAATTTTTCCCTGATCGGTTCAAGCAGTTTTTTTGCTAGCGAGATTTGACAGCCAAAGTTTCTCCGGACGATCGCAGAATGCATTGTTGCTTCCTCGCAGGAGGTGACGTAACATGCTTTCATTCCCAGCATTCATTTATACAATCCGATTCCTTTCGGTGACGTCATTACATTCGAGTCATTGTCGAGAAGAAAAATAAGCGGGAAAATCAATAATGTGTACCTTTTTTTTAAAAAAAATAACTTTTTCGTGTCACTGTGGGCAATTTTTCCCCATTTTGTCGGAGTCCTGTTTCCGCGGGCAACGCCGTGGGCGTACTGCTAGTAATTGATATTTCTATACAGAATGTAAATGCAGGATGCCACCTTAAATGATATGATGTAATTGTAGTTTACACTCCTTTTCTTCTACCTGGGTCGGCAAACATGGTTGACGCATTTTGGCACCATTTTAAATTCGAATAATCAATAATAATTGGCATCTAAATAGAAACTGGAAATACAGGGTATCATTTAATCATATCAATAACCTATTCTAGGTTTCTACTGTCGGTCTGCCACGAGAACTCTGCCCGCCAAGTTGTCTCGTTGACGGTGGTCTCTATATAAATGGGTTATCATAGGGGAAATCCATTTCGAGTAGGTAGAAGTTCACGAATGATGTATTTTTTACGGCCGTAAGGTTTGTCTTTTCCCGCCGCCAAACTGGCGCAAAGAAAAAAATGAAACCCAGAATTCCGTCGGATTCCTCCTATTCGAAATGGATCTTCCCTAATATAACCAGTTGCTATAGCAACCGCCTTCAACGAGACATCTTGGCAGGCAGAGTTCTCGCGATGGACAGACAGTACAGCCAAAAACATTCATCGAACCTGCGAAATTCGTATGGGATAAAAAGATGGGGAAAACATTCAGAGGAAAAAAGTTCAAAATACTGTCACCAAAGGGCTTTTTGGTCACTCTATATTTTAGAACCGAAAATATTGATATATCCTTTAAAATTTTCTCGAAGATTGGATATAGAAGATAAATAAACTTTCCTCAGACAGGACACTCGTAAAGATTTTCTGATTTTCACCCTAAGTTTTTTCCAATAGAACACTTTTACTCTAAATATTTTTCCTCTAAATTTTAAAGTTCACGCCTACTAAAATCTATTCAGATTTAGTGTTCTAGAATTGCATTGAATTCAGCTAAAATCTTCGAAAGTGTTAAAAAATGCTTTTTGAGCTCTATTCGCGCTTAAGTTGGATTTATTCTTTGCATTTAAAATGCACTGATGGGGAGCTATTTGCAATGTTCAGATGCGGCAATTCTCCGTTTTCTGAGCTTCCTCTGACTCAGAAAAAAGATTTCTTCCCACTATTTTTACTTAGGAGAAGAAACGAGGAAGTTTCCTCAGTAGAGTTCTTAAAATACATTCAATCGGGTTTTATCTAGAAACGCGTATTCCGATGAATGAATTCTATCATATATTGCTAGTATTTTTGCTTCTGTTGGGAATAGTAATGGTTGTTTAAAGATCAGCAGTTGAAGCATATTTAATAAAGTAAAAAGTGTTAGATAAAATTCTATGATATCGATAAAAAAAATTGTAAAGAGGGTGTACGTAAATGCAGTCGAATAAGCCGGATAAAAAAATAAAGCTCTTTATTTTTATCCAAAATTCTAGGAAAACAAACGTAGTACATGTAACAATCAGCGCTTGTACAAATTGACAACAGAGATTACCAATAAATCTCAATTATAGCACTTTCAATTACGCTCAATGTCTCTTGGTTCACCAGCTTCCTTGCTGATCAAACTCCGACTGACTACTCTTGGTTTAAGAACTTGGTTTTATACATTTTCAACAGTAAGTGAGGTCATTACGTAGGAAGTGTT
>BGPR01044512.1:0-12590 GCA_013235015.1 Araneus ventricosus | reverse complement strand
AACACTTCCTACGTAATGACCTCACTTACTGTTGAAAATGTATAAAACCAAGTTCTTAAACCAAGAGTAGTCAGTCGGAGTTTGATCAGCAAGGAAGCTGGTGAACCAAGAGACATTGAGCGTAATTGAAAGTGCTATAATTGAGATTTATTGGTAATCTCTGTTGTCAATTTGTACAAGCGCTGATTGTTACATGTACTACGTTTGTTTTCCTAGAATTTTGGATAAAAATAAAGAGCTTTATTTTTTTATCCGGCTTATTCGACTGCATTTACGTACACCCTCTTTACAATTTTTTTTATCGATATCATAGAATTTTATCTAACACTTTTTACTTTATTAAATATGCTTCAACTGCTGATCTTTAAACAACCATTACTATTCCCAACAGAAGCAAAAATACTAGCAATATATGATAGAATTCATTCATCGGAATACGCGTTTCTAGATAAAACCCGATTGAATGTATTTTAAGAACTCTACTGAGGAAACTTCCTCGTTTCTTCTCCTAAGTAAAAATAGTGGGAAGAAATCTTTTTTCTGAGTCAGAGGAAGCTCAGAAAACGGAGAATTGCCGCATCTGAACATTGCAAATAGCTCCCCATCAGTGCATTTTAAATGCAAAGAATAAATCCAACTTAAGCGCGAATAGAGCTCAAAAAGCATTTTTTAACACTTTCGAAGATTTTAGCTGAATTCAATGCAATTCTAGAACACTAAATCTGAATAGATTTTAGTAGGCGTGAACTTTAAAATTTAGAGGAAAAATATTTAGAGTAAAAGTGTTCTATTGGAAAAAACTTAGGGTGAAAATCAGAAAATCTTTACGAGTGTCCTGTCTGAGGAAAGTTTATTTATCTTCTATATCCAATCTTCGAGAAAATTTTAAAGGATATATCAATATTTTCGGTTCTAAAATATAGAGTGACCAAAAAGCCCTTTGGTGACAGTATTTTGAACTTTTTTCCTCTGAATGTTTTCCCCATCTTTTTATCCCATACGAATTTCGCAGGTTCGATGAATGTTTTTGGCTGTACTGTCTGTCCATCGCGAGAACTCTGCCTGCCAAGATGTCTCGTTGAAGGCGGTTGCTATAGCAACTGGTTATATTAGGGAAGATCCATTTCGAATAGGAGGAATCCGACGGAATTCTGGGTTTCATTTTTTTCTTTGCGCCAGTTTGGCGGCGGGAAAAGACAAACCTTACGGCCGTAAAAAATACATCATTCGTGAACTTCTACCTACTCGAAATGGATTTCCCCTATGATAACCCATTTATATAGAGACCACCGTCAACGAGACAACTTGGCGGGCAGAGTTCTCGTGGCAGACCGACAGTAGAAACCTAGAATAGGTTATTGATATGATTAAATGATACCCTGTATTTCCAGTTTCTATTTAGATGCCAATTATTATTGATTATTCGAATTTAAAATGGTGCCAAAATGCGTCAACCATGTTTGCCGACCCAGGTAGAAGAAAAGGAGTGTAAACTACAATTACATCATATCATTTAAGGTGGCATCCTGCATTTACATTCTGTATAGAAATATCAATTACTAGCAGTACGCCCACGGCGTTGCCCGCGGAAACAGGACTCCGACAAAATGGGGAAAAATTGCCCACAGTGACACGAAAAAGTTATTTTTTTTAAAAAAAAGGTACACATTATTGATTTTCCCGCTTATTTTTCTTCTCGACAATGACTCGAATGTAATGACGTCACCGAAAGGAATCGGATTGTATAAATGAATGCTGGGAATGAAAGCATGTTACGTCACCTCCTGCGAGGAAGCAACAATGCATTCTGCGATCGTCCGGAGAAACTTTGGCTGTCAAATCTCGCTAGCAAAAAAACTGCTTGAACCGATCAGGGAAAAATTAATTTAAAAGCACGAAATAAGATATTTTAACCGTTCTTATTTTAAATCCGACTGAAACGTTCCAGTTATAAGCTGAAAAAAATAAAAATTATAGAGTTGTTAGAACGTCAGATGCGAGAATTTGAAGAAATCCTTATCAAAAATTACCATAAAAGCGACTATTATTTAAAAATTTCTCAAAATTAAGCAAATTATGGTGGAAATTCAAAACAAACTTCGTTAGAATGAAAATTGTTTTTTCTATCCGATAGTGCATTGATTGTTCTTCAACAATCATTAGAAAAGGTACAGCCGTAAACGTGCCAAAAATGAACCAAAACAACACAGAACTTTAAATACAAAAATTCTCTATATTAAGTTTTAAAATTATGGTTCGAGTTGCATTGAGTCACTATTACGTCTACCTGTGTGCCACATTTCATGGCTATAAGTGCGATAGATTCGACTAGACATCGCACACACGCAAACATTGCCTTTTATAAATATAGATATAATATTGTTGGACTTTAAAATGATCCAAAATGCACCAGCTCGTAGAAGGAAAGTGTTGATTGTTAAGACGTTGTCCTAAGAGGAAAGAACAACATTAAACATCTTGGCAATCTCGTCATTGTGAACTTAGCAGAAATATCCAACGTCAGACATTATAAAAATTCACGCTTTCAAACGTTTCCAACGCTAAAGTATTATATGACTAGAAGCAACTAACATTTGGCTTAGGACTATAGCTTGAAGTGATGGAAAATAAATATCCCGTGTTTTCTCTGTCAGAAAAAGAAACGAGAAGTTGTTTCTATAAGCGAAATTCATCTTATCTATGAAAGAGAATGAAAGAAAACAAGATATATACCACACAAAATACTCTAATAATAATAAGAAAAAAACGTAGCAGGGAAAAAATTCAGAGAAAATGTGTCATTCTTTGGAATTTATACTTTTTCTATTACGTTTTTATTCTTCTTTAACATAATATCTTCTTCTCCAAGAAAAATATTCAAGGAGTTAGCGGGAGAAAAAAAATCCCCGTAGGCAAGCCGGAAGGCAAAAGTAGATTCATTTAGTCCGGAGATATAAGGAAAAGATAATTTCGGCCTCTATTTTCATAAGGATTAAAACTGCAAGTATGAAAGAGGGTGAACGAGACCGCAAATGACAAGAGATTTCCAACAAGGGGCAACATGCATAGTTTAAAAGGCACTTTAAGTTAGGGGGGAGGGGAGGGAAAATCACTATTCAGCTCATAACTTCTAAGCAATTGCAGCTATCGAAAAGATCTAAATGCAAACATTGTTTGTAATTACACGGCGATAATTCGTCTAGTTTGAATTTTCTTTCTATTTTCAAATGTAAAGGATTTATGGGGAAATGAAAATTTCAACTCCCCACCATTTCCACCTCCTTCGACCTGGATAGCCCATCTACGCACTCGACCGAGTTTTTCACTATCCTTACAACATATCTTACGCTGGTTAAAATGAAATCAAAATTACTTCAGTTATCGTTTTATATATACATAACATACATATGAACTTTAGGATGTGTCATATCTTAGGTGTATATGATGAAAATATTATTTGAGTTTTAATGGTTTAAATATATATATATATATATAAATTTTTTTAGTGAAGGTTGTTATTGTGTTCTAGGGGTCATGATCGATGAAGATCTACAGAAATTTTCCGGAAATCTTTTCTTCAGAATCATTGCAATGGGTTGATTTCCTATAAGGAATCAACCTAAAATCTCAAAATGTTATTAATGGACAGGAAGTCTTTTTTGTTTATAAACAAAATTATCTAACTAAAAGTCCAAGTGATTGATTAAAATTTCTGACTTCTCTACTACAACAAAATAATCATAATTAGAATAGCATCCGGTTATTTAGTTTTATTTATTACGTGATTATGCTTCGTGAAGCAGTAGAATGATTACTGTGCTGAGAGCTATAACGATTAACTGTTCGGAATTTAACTATTAAACAAATCTATAGGGTGAATTTTTGCATTTTTTTCTAAACTTCGGTACTTTTTATCACTTTTCCATACATTAACTACCACAAAGGTCGATCTCTAATTAAATAACACTTCAACTACACGCCTACATTTTTGTCGAGTAGCCAGATTCCTTATTCCAGCACCTTTGATATTTGCTTTGGGACAAGTAACGAACAAATCCATCTCCACACATCAGGAAAACCTGCATTTACTTCATTTATAACGTTTTGAAAGAAACACTAGATGTTTCTTTATTAAAAATAGCAAGTTGTATGAAAAGAAAATAATAAAAAGAGTGTCCGAATGATAAAATATTTCATATTTTAATAGAACATAAAGTATAAGAAAAACAATTATTGGTAATGAGAATTTATAAATCATTTTATTACTTTAGAGTATGAAATTATTTCAACAGGGAAAATATTGATCAATATTCCCAAAAAGATGCATATATTTGTTAAATATAAAAAAATGTGATTGAAGTTGGATTTTCCTTCAACAACAACACTGACAAATAAATTCAGTTAATTCTTTTTCCAAGTAATTTCCTTAACACTTTTCCAATAGAACATAGTTTACTTTCAATATTTTCTTCAAATGTTTGAACTTCTTGATTTGTCACTCCAATCTAGCATTTGTAGATGTCTCTATTGAATTCATTTGAAAACCATGTTCGAAGAGAATAAAAAGCACTATTCATGCTTGAAGAGTACTGAAATATTTACGAGGAATTATTTTCAATGGTGATGCGTTGAAAATTCATTTCTTAGAAGTTCCTAAATCAGAGAAAGTAGGATCTGTACAACATTTATATATTTTTTTTTCTACCCAAAGACATTTTCGTCCTTAAATACAAGGAAGCTTCTTCAATAGAGTTCCCGAAAACGATTTAATCGGTGTTTCAGCTCGAAACACGTATTTTGTTGAGTTCTTCGAGTGGTAATGTTTATTTTAAGATCGTTATTTGAAGTGTATTCAATACAGTAAAATATGTCAGACAAAAATCACTGATATTCAACAAGTTTTGTTTGAATTTACTGTTTCCAGTTTAAAAATTAGAGTGGTTTTTAAACCTTTCGCTGAAATGTTATTTATAAAAAGCTAGAAAATGCGTCAGGAAATAAAACTGCATTTGTAATTCGTAGAAAAAGCAAAGCTTTGTTGAAGGGATTTACATTTAAATTTTGTTCATTTCCCTAGATTTGTTTGCTTAAAACCATTGTGGAACAAACTGATATTGTTACTATTTCTATAGTTTAAGTACCTGCTTCTTTTATGGACATTGAGATAATAAATAAATCTTCCGATGGCCTTCATTTAGGGTTTATTTGAATGAAAAATATTGTTTAACTGCAAGCATCTTTTGAGAACTCCTAAATTTATATGATTAAAAATAATTTTTGTGCATTTTCGATTATATAAAGCGAGTGAAAAATAAGAAAATACAGTGATCTCTAACTTATGAGCGGACGCAGGGGACAGCGAAAAAAACGCGCATAAGTGAGAGACACGCATAAGTGAAAAATCACAAAAGGGAGCTTAAAAGTGAAACCTCAATACAGTGCACATATATTGTTAATTAATACTATGTATATACTACTGAAAAATGTAAATAAGATTAGTTTCAAAATACGAATACGTGTATAACTTCCGT
This sequence comes from Araneus ventricosus, assembly GCA_013235015.1. Lineage (NCBI taxonomy): Eukaryota > Metazoa > Arthropoda > Arachnida > Araneae > Araneidae > Araneus > Araneus ventricosus. Next base: position 7,059 of record BGPR01044512.1, on the reverse strand, counting down.
TAATTATTTTTTAAGAACACAAAGGAAATGGAAATGCTTACAGACCCAAATTTCGTTTTACTCATATTATTCTCTCACAAAATAATTTATAATCGAGGATTGTTTTCGCGAATTTTCAAAAACAGTCTTTTGAAGTTCATCGAGACGTGAAGAAGCTCCTTCACTTCGGGAATTGAACTGAAAATGGTCAGAGTTTCTAATGCTTCTAACGCTACTGTGTGTGGGGGAACTTTAGCCGCATCTTCTTCATGATCGTTATCCTACTCACCACCATTTATTTCAGCTACAATGTCTCCAATTTCCCGCAATTTTAAAACATAACCATCTAACCAAAACCTCAAATATGGTTATTTCGTTAGCGATCAATGCCACGTGGTACGTACCGTACTAACCTCTCTAATTGGCTGCTGTATAAATGCGACTTTTACTAACGTCAATCACAAGAACCCCCGCGTGTTCTTCAGACGCCTGTGTATAAGGTGGAGGAATGCTTTCCTGGAATCTGAACAATAGGGGAAGGGCAAGGGAAGCAGAACAAAAAGGGTTTTTGTTCTGCTGAAGGAAAAAACTTTTGAACTAAGAAAATTTTTGCGACGCGCATAAGTGAGAGGTGCTTTCTTAGTGCGGCGTATAAATAAATTAGAGTTAACATTGTTTTCCTATATCCCTGGCCGGGACCGCGAATAAAACGCGCATAAAAGAGAGTGCATATAAGTGAGAGGTCACTGTGGAATGCGGAAGGAATGAGAAGGCAATGGAATGGGTCTCTGAGGATTGTTTCATTTTAGAATTAGATTTATGGATATATTTGGAGTAAAATTATTCGAACAAGTATGCTTGTGCCGATTAACACTATCTAGCCGTCTGTGCTATTAAGTTCCAGCTAAGCAGTGCTACAACGGATATGTAAATACTACAAATTCTTTTTGTTCTAGATTTTTCTACAGATGTTGTCATTTGTTGCAATTTATTAATGTTTGTTAGTCTTTAATGTTAAGATTTCAGTTATTAAATTATATCTTTTACAACAAAGCTCTAGTGACTTAACACATCACAACATCGGTTACATGCTGAGTATTTTATTGCAAGAATATTTATGGGAACAAATATTTTAAAGGAGAGAGAAGCATTTGTAGTTGTTTCAAATGAATATTCTAAGAAAATACTTTTTTTACTCAATTGGCAAGAATAATTAGGAACGTCTTAAATGCACAAACATTTCTGCCCCCTTTTCAGGTTAAAAATGCTAGGGACTAAAAATATAATAAAATACCGTATTAAGTTAGAACTAAATATATCATTTATAAAAGAGTAAACTTGGTAAGCTAAGTATGGAGAAAAAGTAAGTGCGGGGAATAGATTACCTCATTTTTTCTCCTTTATTGATTTAGCAGAATCTCGCATTTTTTTATTTTTTATGAAAAAAAATTTAACGTAATCTCTCTCTCTATATATATATTTATATACATATATATATAGTAAACAAAGTCCATACCTTATCAAAATAAAACTATTATCAAAAACTAAATCAATATATATTATTATATCATATTGAAAAAGCCCTGAATTTAACTATAATGTAATTGAAGGAAAGCTATCTATTCTATGAACTCATAATTACACTAAGACATAATTTAGATATAAAATATTGCTCTGAAAATTATACTCTCACTAAACAGAGATGTAAAAGGCAATCCTAAATGGAAATCCTATATATATATATATACACATATAGATATTTATAATCTATCTTTTTGTATTTCATTGTATGATTATTAATAAGGTAACATTATTTTATTTTTAATTTTAATTATTACTTTAATAAGTGTTTATATTGAAAATGTTACTTGAATTTTGATTGTTTGAAATATATATATATAACATATTTATTTATAAGTACAATAACAAACACATCAAGCATTCATTTCAAAAATTTCAATTGATTACAAATCTATATTTAGATTAATCCAAAAATCAAAATTATTAAATTAATGCCAAAAGTACCTATAGAAAGTTTTTGAACATATCGTATTAATTATGTTGCTATTAAGAATAAATTAAGAATTGAAAAATACAATCCAAAATATTGAGTTGTCAACAATTTAAGTGATCAGCCCGACTTTAGGCGAACTTGTTATTTTAAATCTTGATTTTATTTGCGCCAAACCATCAATGAGACCAGTTGTTAAAAACATAAAGGGTAAATTACCCTAAATATGCAGAGGAAATAAGGAGAGAGTTTTAACCATAAATACACATATATATACATATATCAACAGAGATTTTTGTAAAGCACAAAATTCAAAAATTTTTAAAAACGAAATTATATATAAAATACAATAGAAATTGTAAGAAAAGGAGAAAGCCATTTATGCATTAGCTTAAAAGCCGCATCAAAAAGGAAAACAATACAACAAAACAAACAAGAAACAAAAAAACATACAAAAAGAAGACAAAAAACCCTCAAAAATCGAGGAAACATCATGGCAAGTCGCTCATCAGGAGGTGATGCCCACCAATGATATTAAATAGTGCTTTTTTTCTGCTAAACGACATAAGAAAAATCGTTAAACTTTAACGACTGTTCCAGCCTATGAGGAATATATCTGCCCAGTATCATCAAAATTGTGCAAACTATATCAGATTTCATACCAGTCTGCTTATTTATTTAATGTATTTTAAAGACTTTGCCCCTCACTATTCTGACGGATTGGATTAGCATTTATTTACCTTAATAGTATTTTCGGTTGTCGAAGTAGAAGTGTGTGTAACAATTTCATCAAAATTACCCAAGACTCCGAAATCGTGAAGTGCGTCTATCCGCCTATTAGTAACATATATTTTTGAGACTTTGCCCCACCCGACCACGAGAGACTGGGTTCGGGCTTACTTACCTCTGCAGTACTTCAAATCGGCTGATGAGGAACATGCTTACCAAGTTTCTTCAAAATTGGGTTAGCCATTCGGAAATGATGCCGGAACAAACATATACACATACTGTTGCAAATATGTAATGTCGCTTTCCCACAATGTTAGTCATATAGTTTGAAAGAGACATTTACAGAGGTTCTTACTACCTACAGGGGGATGGTGTCCAACCACCCGACATTGGTGACATTTTGGCGACAAAATGAAGGACCTCAAAAATGCTGGGATTTTCTCGATATTTCTGTTAGGGGCGGAGAAAAACAGAATTTACTAGATGATTCTATGTGACGTCACATCCTGTCAGGAAAGGTATAAAAACTCGGGAGTTGCTGAGATGAGACAATCGTCTTTGAACGTCTTCGGAGTTCGAAGAATCTCTTTGCAGTCTTTTTCGCATCGCGAGATGATAAGCTATTAGACGCTGAGCGTATTTTGTTCGTGCCATTGCTGTTCTTATCTGTGATTTGCTGTCTGTTTGTGCTGCCAATTTGTGCTAGGGCTGTGTTTTTCATGTGACCTGTTTTGGTGTTTTGCGGATTATTCGTGAATAAAGCTTCGTTTCTCCTTTCCGATACATACATTATATATATATATAGATATAGATAAATGTGTTTGTAGATGGGGTAGCATTATATCATCTAGGTTCTATAAGTTATTTAGGGCTTTTGCAATATTCATTGGCTCTGTTTTTTATAGTATTTTTTTATCTTATTTGATTATGATCATTCTGATTAGGTTAGAGAAATTTTGGATGTTTTTATTTGTAATTATAGAAGAGCCTTAGAATAGACTATAGAATGAGGTAGCATTATTTCATTTTGATACCATATAATTTTTAGAGCGATTGCAATTTTTTGTTTGATTAGTTATGATAATTTTTATTGTGTTTGGAATTTTATTGGATTTTGTATATTATTATATTTGATATTTTTTACTATCTCCCTCTGTCTCTGTGTGTGTGCGTCAATGAAACCCGAAAACTTTGATTTAAAAATATAAAGGAAATCTCAAACAGATCTCTGTGAATATCCAAATTATATAGTAGTCAAAAAATAAATCAAATAGACCTACCACCTATAACTGTGAAAATAACTTTTTTGTAATTTTAACATTCTAACTGAAATTGTAAAAGCTACTAGTACATTTTTCCGAAGACAATCAGAAGGAACAATACAGCAGTGTTTATAAAATTTGCTGCCTTTTAAAAGTGGAAGAAACTTACATCTTCATAAAGGGAAGATATTTCATTACCTATAAAAGAAATTTTGTGCTTTTTAGCAGAAGTCTAATATTTAACTTCCAACTCAATGCATAAATTTCACATGAAAGAACTTTATACTGTTTTAACTTTTAAATAACTAAAAAACAACAATGATGAAAGTAGGTGGATTGACAAGGATTTCTGTTCAACTTTCATTTCTACAATTCTTATCCTTTCAACAAAACGCGGATAATTCTTATAGTAGAGCACAACTTTCCTACTACACTTGATTCTTGGCCTACTTCACATTCCCTTACATAACAGGGACTTCTGATCTCATGTTTAAATTCAACTATTCTTTTCGGGCAAGGGTCGAATCCATACGAGAGATTTCCCAAAAGTTTAAATCTCTGAAAGCAGATAAATCAAGACCTTCTAGAAATCCGAAGAAAATGCAAAGTCCTTCTACTTTCTTCTGCAACCTCTCTCAGGGGGATTACCAAACGATAGACTCAGGGAGGAGGGTAGTTGGAACGGGGTGCGATATGCGGATGAGGCCACTGCACTGTTCTCTGTATTTTCACAATAGATTTAGAGGCAGCCTTCAACGCCCATCGTAATCTTCTGCTGAATAATGTCAAGTAAGTTTTAGGACGAGAAGAGAACGTCTAGCAGGAAATCAAGCAAAATTCAGAGTTTATCCGTTTTTAAACTGGTGCAAAGTCATTCGTGTTAGAGAAGTCTCAAGATTTCCGCTTCTTATGCAGAGGGATTAGAGTTGACTCCTTATGTCTGAGGAATGAGCGTTATCATTGTTTTAAAAGAAGACAAATAAATAAAAATACTAATAAAGGGAACTAAGATTGTCGAAGAGTTAAAAATAATAGGAGACAAGGATAAAAAGTAAGAACCTGGTGGATGACTTCATCAGAGGCGATACATCCATAAAGATTCAAAAATGGAATAGAGTTACTGTAGGGAAAAAGATTTTAAGGTCTGATATTTAATATCCTCTAAGGCCTGAACCCATTCCGAAATGTATTGAAAAGAAAAGAATTTATCCACAAAGAAGAAATTAAAAATAGTCTTTTAAACAAAGTATGAAAGGAAGGGCTTAAAATCTTACCTTTTATAAGAGTTGTGGAACAAAGAGAGGACGCCCTACCAAGCGTGCGTTATAATGTAAGCAGAAGAAAGAGATGCGCGCACCTATCATCCAAAGAGGACTTAACTTAGCGGAATACAGACACTCAACAAATAGTTGGATAAAAATATTTCATACAACAGCACACAATAGCCAATACATGCTCTAGAATGTAAAATTAGCTTAAGAAATAGTTTTTTTGCATTATCAACAGTTTTTATTTTTATCACAGTATGAAATCATGTTTCTTGTTTGGAATCATATCTTTTGAAAAATAAAGAGCTGATCAATAGAATCAATGTTCAAAATATAAGTAAATTTAAAATCCTTTTAATTTGTTTAGTTTAGTTAAATTAACGTCTCGTTTTATTTTTTATCGCAGTATGAAAACGTGTATCTTGCTAGAAATAATATCTTTTGAAAAATAAAGAACTGGTCCATAAAATCAATGTTCAAAATATAAGTAAAATTATAATCATTTTAATTTGTTAATTTAGTTAAATCAACGTCTCGTTTTATTTTTATCGCAGTATGAAAACGCATATCTTTCTAGAAATCATATCTTTTAAAAAATAAAGAGCTGATCCATAAAATCAATGTTCAAAATATGAGTAAAATTATAATCCCTTTTAATTTGCTTAGTTTAGTTAAATAAACGTCTCGTTTATAATCTGCACATTATTTGACTTTTGCAATTTAGCGGTCACATCGATATTTTTAAAATGTTTAAGAGTCAAGAAAGCATAAGAGTTGATTCAATAAATGCATTTTTTATTTCCTTTTCCTTTACTGTGATTTATTTAGTTGTTGCCTATGTTTATATATTTGTTATCTTTGCAGGCTTATTTTCATTCTACACTATACTTTACAGTTTGTCTGATTATAAATTTATTAACAATAATGTTCTATTATGTGTTTAAGTGTTTGATTCGCCTTAATGTTTCCATTGTGAGCATATTCAGAATGTGTTTATTTTCATTGATACCTACATATTACAAGAATATAAACAGCAAGTAAAAATTACAGATTTTTATTATAATAAATAATAATATCTTTTTCCTTATGCGCATAGCCAAAAATGGAAACTATTATCTAATTTAAGATGAACATATTGGGCTATATATAAATGTTATTTTCAATTCTCCTAAAGCAATAAAATGGATTTGGGTGTTAGCACAATTTACGAAGGCTTAATGATGGTATAAGTCTATTGCAAGAGAATAGATTTTTTATATTAAAATGCAGTGTTCAGGGCCACAAAAGCATACAGTACAATTTATATTTCCCTTAACTTTTTCTTAGAACAAAGTTTATAAGTATTTCTGTATGTGGTAGGTAAAACTATTGTATATATAATTGATTAAGATTTCCTCACTGAGTGGAGCTAATTAGAGAGATTCTCTGATCAACTATATGGTTTAGTGATTCCATGATGAACCATATCTTACAATATTCTGACGTTTCTGATTGTTAACGATGAAAGAGAAGAATATGTAATTCTCTCGCTGAATAGCAATAACTGCAAAACTTTTATTCCAATGACTTTTAAACGTTGAAACAACTTTTCTAATTCTCCACAAGTTCCAAGTTTTAAGAGTTATCTTAAAAATTTTATACAATGGTTAAACTGAGTATTTCCATATAATGATCTAATTCAAAAATATGCCAAAAAGTAATAAATTATTCCATCGAAAAATGCATCAAAAGCTTTTTTTATCAACGATTCGGAAAACTATAATCAATAATAGCAAATCCATTAAGGAAGAATCGATACATTTTGAAGAAA
>BGPR01044511.1:0-12590 GCA_013235015.1 Araneus ventricosus | reverse complement strand
ATATAAATCTGAATTTTATTGTGAAAGGTAATGTTCAGTATTCGAAATTGTGTGTTTAGGTCTATTAAACAGAGACTACAGTATTTTAAAACAGTATTATATGTAGCAGAATATCTAGGAATGAATTGTTTCTGACAAATTTTCGGTCTAAATGTAATTAAGTGGAGATTTCACGTTATTAACTGTTAGAATATATGTGGAAGGTGATATGCAGTATAAAAATATGCATTTAATCAAGTAGTGTAATATACAGATTGTGGTAATATAGAACGAGATTGTTTTCGATGGAATGTGGAATAATAAGTTGTTTGTGATAAATCATCGCACAACATAGATTTTCTGTTCCAAAGAAATTAAAATTTTGCATTAATTATGACTTTTGAAATTAGTTAATACGAAGAGTGATAGAAAAAATAGAGACTGGTGTCTTACTTTCTAAGCCAAAACTCACAGAGTGAAGAAACTTGGAAGAAATTGACCTCAAGAAAATTGATTTGATGATTTTCATGTAGAGCTGAATGCACGTCCAACATTTTTTGACAATTGTCAATACTTTTGCAGTCTACAATTTCGACACTGATGTAAAGATTTGTCCATGCTGTAAAGATTTGAATGATTCATGAAACTTTGTGCTGCTCATACAATCTTCCCATAAACTTTCTTTAACTTTCGATAAGTCTCACTACAGATATCGGGAAGCTTTTGACAAAATTATATGCAGATTCCTGCTCATGTTTCTCTGCTATATAGAGTGCACCAGCAACACAGCACACACTTTTCTCAAAGGTTTATTGTCCGGAAGTGGTGGGAGTTACGTCTCTGTAACTTTCGACACGTGCGTTGAGGAGTTCAAGGTCAATATATACCAAACGTCTTCCCTCTGCGAAATTTGGGCTTGAGGGTTAGGCCTCTTTCACATTATACGGTTGAACCGTTACGGCAAGAATGCATTAGGCCGCCTGTTGGTGGTAAACTGAAGAAATGAGTGGGAGCTTTCACATTAGCCGATCGCGGTTTGAGTCCGTTTGTTGGGGTTTAAACCAGCCGCGTGCGCGACTGGAAAAAACGGCGCCGTTACGACTTCGTCTTAGTAGTAATGTATGAAAATATGCTGACGCTTTCACATTGCACGAATTTCATCCGGCTGCCGTCCGTCACCTTCACAAGGTCACTTGTTCTTTTTGCCTTCTCGGAGCTTTTGCAGTTAATTAATGATTTCATTATTTTTATAGAATGCTTCAAAATTTAATTTTACTATTGTCTTTGTCATTTTTAAATGATTTCATTGTTATTATAGAACGCACTTTCGCTTAATTTGAGTGTTGACTGTGTAATTTTTTAATGTTTTCGTTATTTTTTTTCTATTTAAAATTTAGCTGTTTTATTTTATTTCGAAATATGCCAATGCTGACTAATTTTTATATTGTGTAAGATCAGGGCCGTCTTAAGATTTTACAGTGCTTGCCGCCCAAACAAAATATCTAGCTAAAAAAATAATTCAGGAGCATTATAATGTTTTGATAACATTATATTCTGCTAGGTTATTTTATTAACTAGGTTCTATACCATATTATAACATATAAAATTGTATAACATATTTAAAATTACAATTAAATAAATATTTTTGATTCAAAATCAGTATAGAAAGATTTTATGATCCCTTGGATCAATAGCGCACTGTTCTTCTGCCTAATTTGCCCATTGCATAAGACGGCCATGTATAAGGTATTGGAAACGAATATACTATTTCTTGTAAATTAATAAAAATCTGGATAGCAGTGTCTAATAATCATGACTGAATTCTAAGATAACAACATATGTTTTATTTCTGAAGTCGCAATTTCAAGAAACTTTTAACCTTTCACAAGTAATTCCGACAGTCTTATAGAATTCTTCAGTATTTTGAACTCTTTACGGAGATTCCATTAAAGTTTCCGATTTTTTTATGATTTGATTTGAAAATTTAAAACATGAATATGTCATGATTTTTTGCACATGAGTGTACTTTAAATAATTGAGAAGATATAGTCAAAACCCATCTCAATATAAAGAGATGTTTGGTGAGTGATTTATACTTTAAATACTTACAGACAGGATTTTTAAAATATTGTTCATCAAACACACAGAAATTTCCCTGCTATGCTTATATAACCACAATGAAAAAACATACAAAATCAAAACATTGCGTTATAGTTTTTTTCAATGCGTGGTATCTTGCATATAATTTTCAAGAAAAAGGTATACTATTTTAACGTCATAAAAAGTGATTAAAGCATATCTGATTATTTACCATGTTAATTGATTTTAAAGCTGTGATATGTCGAAGGGAATTTTCATAACATTTGTTTGCAATGGGTTGTTTAGTTTTTTTTAAATCCTGCGGGCAATGAAATCCATGTTCCACGACTTATGTATAATCGATTTACGTAATATGTTATTAATATACATTTGCAATGCTTAAAATTATTACACTAACCTTAAAATCCATATCTAGGGAGGAACTTATTTTATGTAATTATGGTAAAAACAAAATCTATAAGTTTTTGCTAAGTAATAAACAGTCGCACTTTCGCTATTGCTTTTTACACTTTTTTTACTATAACACTTTATGTTTTAAACACAAACGATAAAGATGTAAAAATAAGTGACAGTTACTTGCGATTTTGTTTAGTTATATTGACGTTCCGTTTTGAAGCAACACGAGGGCTATTTTAGGACGCACCGCGTCATTTTGAACCACTGTCACATGACTAGGACGACACATGAGCTGGCACCCGCTCTCCAAACTTTCGTGTCACAGCAGAGGGAGGACGTTTCACCCCTACCTATGATTTAACAGGCAACACAGTTACTTCAGAGTCACAGCTACCATTTTTGTTGGTTGAATGCAGTTCCAAATGTTAGTATTTTGCCGCAGAGTATAATTTTTTATTCGGTTTTGGAATTCATCAAGAGATACTACAGACATTCCGACATTCATCTGCACGTTGTTCTTCCAAAAGTGAGGCGATTATAAGTCTCGTTTCTTTTGATCGATGGGTGCAAGACCATATTGCTGCTATTTGCTTCCTATCCATACTGAAACAGCTATGAAATTAGAAACCGCACTCAAATACTGACGGCGCAAATCGTCAAGTGTGAAAGCAATCATGGCACGGCAAAGAAAATAAACAACTTTGAGCCGTAACGGTTAAACCGCATAATGTGAAAGGAGCCTTAGGCACAACTCCCGATACTTTTTGATCACATTCGTGCATCAAGAAGCCTTTTAGGGCGTTTAGTTAAACTTTCAGTTAAGATTATAAAGAGTTATAAGGACCATTAAAGGCATCAGGATGGAAATATAAATGAAATAGTGGTAATATCGATTCTTTGATAAGATGCGTTTCAAGTACCGTCCCATTCTGAAGTATAGCGATGTAATATCAATTCACGATCTGAAATACTGATGGACGTAGTTTATAAAATATTTAACTTAAATAAATTAAAGCAAAATGGATTAATCTCTCCCTAAAATCCAAATGATCACTTATTTTAACTTTTAGAACAAACACTTTGGGCAAGTTTATCTTAATATATATAATATAATAAACTTTTATCTTAAATAAAAGTATTAGAAGCCATTAGATCCATCGTTCAAGAAGTTAATCCATCTAACACAGACTTTACCTAAGTCAAGACACTGAACAATAATCTATGCATAATTCCATCTTAAATATCCAGTTAATTTCATCTACAACGATTCGTTTATTTTCAAGCGCCAGCTCTTTCGCAAATGCAGTGTTCTCTTCATTTGTCACAGTCTTTAGTCTTCAGTCACTGCAATCATCCTCTATATACGTTTGTCCATTCTTGAACAAGATGCATTAATAACTTGATCTCATATTGCGTTATAACCGTTCTGCTGCAAGAGTGGCAGAATCTTGGGTATCAAGGTACTCAAATAGTGTTTGCAATTATACCATGAGTGAATCTTCGATATCCGACTGGATTAGGTAAGATACAATTTACTTGTCCGAACATGGACCTCTTCCAGTCTATCTCCATAAATTCGGATTCATCAATAATAACTTCTGCAACTGCGGAGAAATAGGCACAGCATTGCACTACGCCACAGAGTACATAATCCCAAGTCTTGGCAAATGAGGAAGCCTAAAATAAACCTCTTACAAGAATGGTTGAAAAGGGTTGCTTCTAATACACTCTCAAGGCAGAAAATTCACAATATGATAAAATTTATGAATGATAATGGTCACCTATTCCTGCCGATGACTTAGCAATTCTCCTCCTCTTTAACACTAGTAAAGAAAACATCTATTCCCACCTCATCAGATCATCGAAGTCTAACGGAAATCGCATGTCAGTACACTTAACCAAGGACACTCGAAATTAAGCTTTTAGTGCTTCCTGAGAAACTAGAATCTTTCCCCTCTCTTCAAAACGTTTCGTGAATTGTTCTCAAGTAAAACAAAACAGAGAAAACATTGTTTACGGGCATCTTAAAATTTATTATTTCCCTTTCCTTCCATCTCTTTTGTATATGTATGAAATGTTTTCGTTGTTGTAGTCGTTAAATAAAAATAACAGGCCGAGTTATTAACTAATTTTCCTTTATTATGGGAGAGTGACGGAATGTACGTACATCTTGGTTTAAGTTTCAAACCAAAAGAGAACAAAATATCCCTGCATTTTCTCAGGTAGGGATTTAACATATAGACACGTGATCAAAGTGAAGGGAATACCAACTATTTTTACTATATTATGTAAGTATTTTAGGGAAAAGTCTGGAAAAGTATTCACTTATTTCGAGATTTATGTTGGCGCGTGGAAGTAATTATAATATTCTTTTAGTAATAATACGCCAAAACGCGAGATTTAATATACCTCCAGCTCGGGAAATGAAAAGAAACTGGAGTTTAAGAAAAGTGATTTTGGAATACATTAAGACTTAAAAATATATAATATTAGAATTTGAAATAAAATTAAGTGAGATTATTACATGTATATAGAATTTTCAAGCTATGAAGTGGGCGTAAGCAAAATTTTAAGTGTTCATTTTTATATTTATATTTTTTTAATTATTATATTTTCTTCTCTTCTCTTTTATTTTTATGCCAGATATGCATTTTTTGAAACAATAAAAAGATGCTTCATACCTATACAACTGCTTAAACAATAATCCATTCTGATTCCAATTGCAGGGGTATGGAGTGGTGCATGAATTCCAGAGAGAGAGTTTTTGTTACACCCTTTTACCAGCAAAAAAGTTCCAGTTCGCACATTCAAGTATGACGCAACCTGTGCTTGTAAAACAAAATCTTTGATTATCGAGGTAACTGGACATTCGGCAAATTTTGCAGTTTCATTTCGGAGCCCCCAACGCAACCGGTCTATTTCTCCACATAGTAATTAGCTGAAAACTGTTAGAGGATCAAAATTGTGTTTGCAGATTTATGATATAAATTTAGAGTATTGCAGATCGTTTATGCTTGGGAAGAGATGTTTAGATAGCAACACCAGCAATCGCTGTATTGTTGACCCATCTTCATTACTTGATCAAAAATAATGGTTTTTGTAGCAGGGTAAAAGGCCAAACAAAAACAATTGCTATTTAATAAAATGGCATAAGTAGTAGTCTTACCATTGCCGGAAATTTTCAGCAAACTAAAACTGTCGCGTCGAAGCTTTTGTATCAAATTGCAAATAAAAGTCCAAACAGCTGCCACAAAGTTTCATCAAAATATCCTATTGCGAAGATTTTTTTTCTAAGAGGACTATTAGTTGTTTCACTGTAGTTCGAAAGAAATAGTTGTGATTATGGTTTTGTCGAATTTTATAAAAATAATCAATGTAAGATTAATTTTAATTCGTAATTATTAAATAAATTATAATATTAAAAAAGAAATATTTTAATTTATTATTTGCTTCATACAAAATATTTCAACTCATTTGATTTCAAAACTGGTGAAAAAAAAGTTAAATATTCTTAATGGTAAAAACTCATGTTGTTGGTTCAATTTATATGTCACTTCCATACAAAAATTTATGTGATTTATTATTATGATTTAAACAATATAGACTTGTTTTTCATCTATTTTCAAAAGGCATTTCACACAAAGTTTTTTTATAGAATATTAACATTCTATTAAAAAGGATTAAATCCACATTTTAAAATTATTTTCCTTTTTCAATGTTTTAATGTAAATAAATATTACTTCTTCAAGTATGTTGCAGAACATATGCAGAAATTGAAAGTATTATGTTAAATATTTGTTGATATTTCTTTTTTTCAGAGCTGAAACAAAACAAATATTTTTAGTTTTTCATTTTTTAAACTCCGTCAGAAAGAAAAAGATTAAGAGAGGATTAAAAAATTTAAAATTGTTGAAAAAAGGGAATTTATTAATTCACTTTTATCTATAATTATGTAACAAAATATATCCATATGATAGATTAATAATATATTTAATTGGAACCCATTTCATTCTTAAACAACAAAACGATATCTGAAATGCCTCTAAAAATATTCTTCTGCAAATTTACTTTATTTAACTCTGATTAGCAGTGATACCTTTTCTCTTGAATGAAGTTTATTTTTGAATTTTATTTCTTACATTTGAGAAAGAATTAAAACTTTTCGACAGCTAAACGAAATATATCACAATGCCATTGTTATTTAATAGACATTTTCATTCGGAATGCAATTAAACTAATAGTATTAACATCATTTGAAAGTTTTATTTTCTTATTTTTTTTTGTGCACCAAGGTCTTTTTCCTTAAAATGAGGATCTCAATGGGCAATGCTAGAAAATTCCAAAAATATAACAAATCTTCGATGATTACTGTAATTATACTTGACGCCTACGCTGGAATTAAGGAGTTTACTGCTAATAAGGAAACACATTTATTTCCCAATTTATTTTGAAGAAACTTTTTTTTCCGTTCTGATTAAAACATTTAATGTTGTTCTTGTAAGTGCCCTAGATTTTTTGAGACTCTTTCCCGTCTCAATCCCAAGTAATTGAAGCGAAAAACAAGCAAAAAAATTGAAACACTCTTTCTAATTTAATTAAACATATGGGTCTTTCGCATCAATTTCTTTTTTTATGCGCTTCAAATTTAAAAGTTGAGTTCACTAATGACAAAAGAAGACAAAAAAATTCTTAATGCAGAGGTTTGATGGTTATGCATATCTCCAATCGTGATAAATTATAATGATTTTTTTTTGGAAATTTTTTTAAGCGCTTAAGCTTAAAATTTACTTTTTTAAACAATTGACAAAACAAAAAAAGCAGCTGAAAATAATATTAACGATAATTTCTCTCTTACAATCGAATGCGCTTTGAATACTTTAGAAATTGTGCAGATAAATCAATCATTACAGTATTAATTGCATTAGCAAAGGATTGCTATTAGTTGCTATTGTCAAATTTAAAGACATGCATGCTTTTATTTTTCGCTTTTACTGAGAGTTCAATTAAAGTTTGCATTTCCTGCTAAACTAAAGCCAGACTATTACTAGAGCACCTTTATCTGCGTTATGTATTTATTTCTCAGGATGTTAATACACAAAATGTTTACATATAGTGTACAGTAGTTTAGTTTATATACAGTGTGTTTGTAATTAATGCTTATCAGTTTCATATGTACTTAACCAAACAACTGGAATAGCACCAACTTGGTTGTACTATCATAACAAGATACTACCTCTGTGCCATAATAATAGTATCAAGTGAATATTTAAACGGGAATTATTGGCGAATGCAGCTGTAAGTTATGTTGTAGCGCAAAACTGCGAAGTCTTCTATCAAAATCAATGTTTCATGATATGTCATCTGTTTTGACACATCCTTCAATTTTTAGGTTAAATAAATTATTACGATTTATAATTATTTTTCTAATTAATCCGCTGATCGAAATCAATTGTTTTATTCCAATTGAATATCAACCCATTGTAAAAGTAAGATGAAAAAAGAGAGTTTTCAAGCAAAGATCGAGTTGCGATTGTACAGTTCTCAATGCACCAAAAGAAAAACAAAATGTAGCAGAAAGGTGCAAGTACGTTAGCTGGAAAACAATTTAAGTTCAACAGAATGACTTATGATGAATAACACTATCTGAACACATAAAATAAAAATTAGGAGCAATATTTTTAATTTATTGTTTAATTTGATCTAGTTTTTTGATAATAAATGTTGGGTTCTATATTTATTTTCTTTCGCTACTATTATTATTGGACAAATTAACTTCATCAACTGCTACTATTATTATGGGACAGAAGTAGTATGACAGAAGTCCACAAAAAAGAAAATTTTATTGTCCCAAACTTCGTCGACAGAGGTAAAGATGGCATTGTTGCAGCTAACGCTGCCCAGCATTTTGACAAATTAGAGGCAATATGCAAATTTGCATTTCAATAGGTAGAGATATAACCAGTAATTGGGAGTATAAAGACACAGGGAATGCTTCGAAGTTAGGGTGTCAAGTGAGCTCAATATGCTCTTATATTATAACAGCATAGTTAAGCTATGATATATAAGTTACATCATATACAGGGTGCCCACTAAAGTCTCTTACCACCCTTTTATCTACAGAACGCCTGTAGCTATCTTAATAAGAGTGGTGTCTAGGCATAGTAAGAAGACTATGCGCTGCTGGATGAAACCACTTACAGCGCCATCTAGTGGAAAACGGCGGAGTTAGCGTTATTATCTCTGAAACGGTACGAGATAGAGTAAAAAAGGGAATTATACAGTTGTAGAGCATCATCGATTTCGTACAAAAAGACACCTTATGGTCATGAATGCTAAAAACAGAACGCTTAAAATGCACATTTGTTTGTTTTCAGTTCCGGATGGTTCCAACACGACGGTGCGCCTGCTCTCAAAACATCATCAGTGAAGCAGTACCTGGTGGAGGAATTCGGGGAACGAATACTTGGGTATGGTGGTTTCCAAAAGTGTCCTACACGTTCACCTGATCTGACTCCAATGGACTTTTTTCTGTAGAGATACCTCAAATAGCAGGTGTATGAGACCCCTCCGCCAACATTGCAGGACCTTCAACGACGCATTACGGATGCTTTTGCCAAAGCGTCACCCGCTATGCAACACGGTGTGCAACGTGAAGTTCAAGCAAGGGTCCAGATGTGCATTGTAGCTAACGAAGAGAAGTTTGAATATCGAAAATAAATGTATCTTGTGATAACTGGTTGTTTTTATTCTTTCTAAGAATGTTTTGTCACGTGTCAGTGTAGGAAATCGCGAACAAACAAATACGTGGTTTAAGTGTTCTGTTCAAAGCGTTTACGTCCACAAGGTGTCTTTTTGTACTGAATCGATGATGCTCTACATCTTTGTATTTCACTTTTTTACGCTATCTCGTACCGTTTCAGAGATAATAGCGCTAACTCCGCCGTTCTCCACCAGGTGGCGCTGTAATTCGTTTTACCCAATAGCGCATAGTCACTTTACCATGCCTAGACACTACTCTTAAGAAGATAGCTGCAGTCATTCGGTAGTTAAAAGGGTGGTAAGGGACTTTAGTGGGCACCCTGTATTTAAGTTATAACGAAAGTCGTTTCATCTAAAGGTTCAACAAAGTTCACTCTCTTCTAGTGGTACCAATTCGCGAAACATTATCTCTTTGTTATTTACGTAAAGTCCTCTTACAAATAATGCATGAATCAGCAGCTCGTAGAAGCAGGTGTGCGAATTGATAGGGACGCTTGCATTATTTAAAGTCCGAACTTGACGATTGAGAACTTCTAGCGCAAAGGACGTATCACAGGATATGATGATCATAATCTGGACATGTTAAATTCAGCGATAGTGAATGCCATGTGGAAAGCATGATCCACAAAAAAGGCTATGACATTGAAGATGGTCGATATGAAATGAATGTGCTGTAAGAAACGTGATGTTTTTCTATATTTTTGTTTCAGTTATTCATTCGCCTGTTCTTTACGACACCTTTTTGCATTTCTCAACTCAATATTTTCTCGTACAGGTGTTCTTTCGAGCTAAAAGTTTTCTTCGAGGATTCGTTCTAGTACTTCATTATTTCCAAGTTTACCTTTACCATGTTTTGCGTTATTCAGGTTCTTAGATCAAACTTCAAATCATTTTAAATAAATGTTAGTTTAATTTCAAACAGCCTATTTATGAAACATTTCATAAATGAAGTTAAAATTAGCATATATTCTATTACTAAAATAAAACAGACATAATGAGCAAATTACATTCATTCGATGCTTAAGATGCATAAATGCGAGACTGAACAACTGTTTAAAAATAGATTTGAGAAAAATATTTAACTCTGAATCAGGATAATTAAACGTCCAGCTGCGTTGGCGCACATTTATGTATATTCACACACCACACTCGTTTGTTATTATCTTTACAACAGCTCGAGAACCCTCGATCCAGAAGTCAAAACTTTAGACTAATCCACAGCAGCACCCACTTCGGGATTTTTAGTTATTAACATTTTGGGTATTATCTTAGTTGGATTTACACCCATTTTGAAGCTACACGTAGGATCAACTTAGGTAGATCTAAATTCCGTTTTGAAGCTGCTCGTAGGATCAACTTAGGTAGATCTAAATTCCGTTTTGAAGCTGCTCGTAGGATCAACTTAGGTAGATCTAAATTCCGTTTTGAAGCTACAGGATGACTATATTGGGACTAGAGTCGTTATTTTGAAGCATGGTCAAAAGACTAAGAAGTCACCTGAGTTGACAACGCCGTTTCGAAAATTCCATTTGCACCTATACCACCATTTTTAGCAACAACAGATGTTCATTGTGCACCAATGCATTTTGAAGAAAACAATGGATTACATGATGCAAATATTTACGAACTACAAATAAGGTTCTTAATATTGGTTTCAAAATTAGTCATTTTATTCCTGAGATAACGTTATTACTGTTTCTCAATAAGTTTGCAATTAACGGCTCTCCTATTTTTATATTTATTTAGGAATAAACAAACTCTGAATTTTCGTGTCTTGATTCAATGAGCCTAACGCATTGTTATTAATTTATAAATGCATGCTCTCTTAGTTTTTGGGCTGCATAATTCTTTCCAAGGCAGAAACAAAGCAAACTTTTATTCTCTAAACTAAAGTTTTTAATTTCAAAATTTTTTCGAGCTTTTGACAGTAAAGTATATTTATTTATACCTTCATCACAGAAAGATACTACAATGCAGTAACTACTTTCTAAATTAAAATTAATTTTGTCATTACACTAATATCCATTTCTACTGCAGTAGAAAAAACCCATTTTGAGCCATATAGTTTATCTCCTCAAAATCAACTTAATATTTTAACACAATGTGTATTTTGGTTGTCATAAGAGAGTCTCCAAACAATGGGTATTAGTTTAAAAATACATAATATCTTAATTCCTACGTTAAAGATTTATTCCTTCAGCAGGAAGAAAGAAGATTCTATTTAAACTTCAAACAGACGCTTATCATCCGAATCCTTCCTTTTTCCTTTTTGTCTCAGAAGACGCCATGTGGGAAAGCAAACCATTTTTGATTTGGAAGAATTCCGACTCAAGCCATTGTTATTATGACTCTATCCAAGGTGATATTAAAGTATCAAGAAGAATTTCCGATCGTCTTTGGTTATCGCTCTGCAACTTTTCTATTTTATTTCGAAACTGAAGAGAAAAAATGGACGGGGGTCTTTGCTTTGTGAAATGGAATTATTTTCATTGAAATGTGACCAGATGCTATCGTGACTCGTAGCAATCGAAAACTAAGAAAAGGGGGGAATTTCTCCATATTTAAAATTCAATTTTCTAGAAAGGTCTCCAGCACAAAGTCGAAGTTCTGTAAAATGTTGATGGCGGATTATCGAAAAATATAAAGTTGATTGAAATTTTCTAATTTCGATTAGGTTGTTTTGTTTCAAAAATCAAATTTGGTATTCGGATCAATAATGGTTAATATAGATTGAATAAATATTTTAATTCTTTCATTCTTTTCAAGAAAATGTTTCATATTCTACTCAGCTATTTATCGCTATTTATGATGCCATACAATTTTTCATTATCATTTATCTGAAGGTATTCTTTTAAGCTATTAATGCAGTCGCATTGAAGAAAAAATGAATAATCAGAAATTTGTGAGAAATGATTTTTTTTTATTTTAGAGGCTTGATTTTTGTCTCAATTAATTAAACAATCTTCATAGATATGTGAAGACTTTGTCTTAGTAATTAATGACATTCCTATATCATTAAATTTTTTGTTTCTTCTTAAACTGAAACTGTACCAAATTCAATCAGGTCATAGATATAATAACAATTGCATGTTTTTTATGCAATAAATATGCATTAAACATTTTTAGCATGAAGGAAAAGGATTAGATTAAGAGTTTTTAATAGCAGATCTAGAACTCTTCCTCGCATCTATCAAAATTAATTTTAAGCTAAGACGAAAAATTTCTGAGATAACGTTAGTTGCTTGGAAAAAAGTTAAGCACACGAAAAAAGTAGCGAAGAATTCGGTAGTTAAAAGTTGCATGAATATTTACAGGGTGTCCAACAAAGGACTCCCTCATTTTAAAATTAAATAACT
>BGPR01044510.1:0-12591 GCA_013235015.1 Araneus ventricosus | reverse complement strand
CAAATTTACTTCGTTCAGTTTGCATTATGTGCCCATCCCTATCACTGTTGTAATTTACTCAGAATTTATACTTACAGAGTATGATTCAAACGGTTGACTCAACAGTTATATTCTTAGCCACATCCATCCAACTCTATTACATCAAAATGCTTTTTCCATTTTCTTTTCAAAGTTGCTAAAAGTGTACCAACCCCATCTAATTTTTTTCTCCGGGTCTAGCTTAAGTATCTAAACATAGGTTCCGCCAATTCATCTAGAAAAATTTTTTAAAGAAAGATCAGAATGAAGGCGAAAATATAAACAATATATTTTCCTCAAAAATTTTTTTCAGACAGATTCATCTATGTTTTTTTCAAACTAGGTGACCATTTCTTCCATGAATTAAAATTTGAGATAAAGGATTTTCCAGGATTATTTTTAAGCAGTGAAATCTACTTAGTTTATTTTAGTATTGTTGAGTTACGGATAAGTAAAAAATAGGAAAATGTTTTCAAAGTCGGACAAAAAAAATAGCAAAAACTTTATTTCTAAACAGTCACATATGATGATTGTAAAGGCGTAGGGACTACTTACTCACTTGCGTTGACTCTTTTGTTTCTCGGTTTCTATTTGTTACTCGCGATAGTCTTTTGTTTCTCGAAGTTACTCGCGATAGTCTTTTGTTTCTCGAAGTTACTCGCGATAGTCTTTTGTTTCTCGAAGTTACTCGTGATTCTCTTTTGTTTCTCGAAGTTACACTCTATTTTCTTTTATTTCTCGAAGTTACTCTCAATTCTCTTTGGTTTTTCTGAAATGCTAATGTATGTTAAATTGGCGAAATAAAATGAAACTAAGGTTACAATGAAAATTGTTTTATTTCTTCATAAAATATATTACAATGTCAATTCTTTTGTTTTGAATTCTTTAATCGTGCGTGGATATGTTACAATTGTGTGTAGGATCGGTCGATGATATGAAAAGTAACATGCATAATTTAATAATTCGGGACTAATGTTTCTTGTAAAAGTTGAATCATTATATGAATTTCCCAGAATATTAGGATAATTTGTTGGCACCATGTTCAAATCTAAATGCTTCTTCATGAAACCGAATGCTTTCTAATTCCTTTTGACATCTACATTAAAGTCACCCATGACAATAATTGGAACATCTTTAACTATATGAAACTCTTCATCGAACTAAAATAAGGCATTAGTTATGTTTTCAACATATGTAGTTACCGAGATATAGAGGATCGCATCACCAATTCATGCGTATTTTTGCCCAACTTTGCGACTCACTAGTCGCAAAACTACAATCCGATTTTCAATTTTTTTTTCCTAACTTCTGTTGCTACCCTTTATCTCTAAAATAAGACATCAGTTACGTTTTAACATATGTATTTATCGAGATATAGAGGATCTCCCACATAACGTTTTTTGTGTCGTTTTGGCATGTGAATCAAATTCCTTCCTGAGACCCCAATGGGAGAAACGTAGTCCTACGTTAAAAAAAAAAAAAATCAGACGGCAATACGGGATTTACAGGCAGGACGGTACTGATACTTCTACTCTGATATTATATACTGATAACTGAAATGATATCTGATATTATATACTGATATTCCCGATTAGTTATTTTTCAGTAGAAATTAACCACATTATGTAAAAGTTTAAGCATAATTCAGTAAGTTTTTTTTTTCTTCATAAAATTGACTAGTGGAGTTTTATAACAAGTAAATGAGAATATTACAAGAATTCCATAATTAAAAATGCGTTGATTTGATGATTAATAAAAATATTTCATAAGATTATAAAAATTCTAAATTTTTAATGCAGTTTAAATGGTCTAACTTCTCGATTCGCTTCAAATTTCAGAATTATTTCACCCTCTGTTGCTTCCTTTGGTCTTCCCCTTTAGTTTATAATTCATAATTATGAATATTATGCAATCTTGAAATCAATATTGTCTGGAATTTTCCACCGCGTGGCGTCATTCGTATGGAAAAAATGTAATTAAATTAATCAGTTAAGTGATATTTAAGTCCTGAAAATATTAAAACAATGTAGTATCATCGAGAGCACATAAGTGTGCAAAATTTTAAAACTTTAGCACGCCAGTGAGTGAATGAAAAATACATTTAAAAAATTCCATCTTTGCAAAAATGAAACAACTCAAGGTAAAAGATACAAATAGATCTAAATTTTAAAAAAAGCAAAGAACAAAGTAAGTAATCAAAAATCTTGATAAAAAATCAGGATACGTGCAAAAAGCATGAGCAACATGTTTTCATTGTGATTTATTTTCGATAGATTAATCTGCATTTATAACATTTGAGTGTCAATATTTCATATGTTAGAAAAGTTGGGATAAAGGAACCTTTTAAAGTTAATTTTTTTAAAGCTACTTTGTAAATTTTTTTGTTACTTCCTTTAAAAAAAACAGAACCCGAGGTGGCCTGGTGGTAGAGGCTCGGCTTCTGGGCCGGATGGTACCAGATTCGAAACCTGATTCCATCTAAGAACCGCAATATATGTGAACCTAGTGTAATCTGGTCAACGAACGAATCGATGGTCAAACGTCCTATCATTGATGTGGTGCTGAAGTTCGGAGAGGAAGGTATCGGCCCAGGTATCGCCCTCGTCATCTGACCACGGTTCAGAAGCGTCCCGATGTGGCCCTCCTGTTGTTTCAAAATGGAACGCAAATATATTAAATAAACTAAACTAATAAAACAGTTAATACAATAAGAGTCAAACTGAATTTCTGGATGAACGAGGATTCAAGGAGTTTCGAAGTTATATTATGGACTATATTGCATTTATCTCCTAACAGATGCAGATGACAAAGAACTGCCATTCCTATTTCAGATGTACTAACCGTACCAGCTTCGTCCTTTTAACCTACGACTGAATTAAGAGATTTAAAATTTTGTACTATCGATGACAGTACAGTGTTTTGATGTTTTCAAAATTAATTTGTCAATTGATTAATTTAATCAAATTTTGATTCCATATGAGTACACATACGCGGCACGTCATCGCTCCTCCTATCTCGGGTTGAAGTTCAAAAAATGTATAACTCCAATAAGTATCCTATTGTCAAAATAATATTTCTTAAATAGGAAAAACTATTTGAGTACGCTTAATTTTGACGATTGAGAGTCTATCACAATTTTTAACGACCTAAGTAATAATTTTGTATGTAATATTCGTTGAATTTGAATAAAAAGTAATAAAATTGTTAACATCCTGAATAATAATAGAAGAAATTATACTACATTTTTCTAAAATGAATTATTGCATTATATGAGAGTGTAACTGATTGGAACTAGCTCAGTTTTTATTTGAAAGTCACATCAACAGGGAAAACTAAAATTACCTTAGCTCTTAATTGTATAACTGCGTACAAGTTATTAATTACATTTCGGAATATATCAAATTATCTAACAAATATTGTTTCAATAATAGCCAATAAAATCGCGCTGAGACACAACCGACGGTTGTGACCGAGGTGTGGTGTGGAGACCCACGTAAATACAAACAGAAGCCCTTTTTCACAACAATAAAACCAGGATCAATTACTCTCAAGCATACACATCCCAGAAAAAAGCAAGTCCCTTTTCAGCGTTGACCCCATGTGGTTAAACAGGGTTTCTATATTTTAAATTGGCGAAGGGAAATCTAGTAGGTATCAAACCGTCAAGTGAAAAAACCGCCAAACCTGAAAATTTCACTTCTTCGCTGATTCGACTGAATCAGATGCAGTGCCCTCTAGCGAACAAAAAGAGTATTTTAATGATTTCAATATATTTATTCGGTTTATAATTATAATGAAGTATCAATGCAAACAAAATACTGCAATATATTGGGGTAAAAAGTACTTTGTATGTCTCCACAGAGTTTCAAAGTAGTTAAACGTTTTTTTCCTAAAAGAAATATACATTCGTAATTATTAATTGTATCCATCTTTGCGTATTTATTTTGACCTTCGTATAATTTTTATACAGAAACGGCTTTCAACTAATTGTAGAATAATATTTCTGTAACAATCATATGAAATTTTGTAATCATCAGCAAATTTTTTCTACCCCAAAAGATGGGTTCGGTGGAGCCCTTCGCTTCATTTTTTCGCGAAGACAGCCTTAACAGCGAGAGATTCTCCGGACCATCCCACAATGCATTGTTGCAACGTGACCTTCTTCGCGGCACGTGACGTCATTCGCAAAGAAAAATAAGCGGGAATATCAATAATGTGTATTTTTACTTTCTCGTATACGAAGTATACAAAGAGAAAGTATTGTAATCGTCAAAAAATTCGAACTCGAGATTTTGACGAATCTCCACGTTTTAGACCTCCCTGATTCCGAAAAACACAATTTTGGAATTATGTCTGTCTGTGTGTGTCTGTGTGTGTGTTTGTATGTGTGTCTGTGTGTGTGTCTGTATGTGTGTCTGTGTGTGTGTCTGTGAACACGATAACTCGAAAACTATTAGAGCTACGGGGATGAAATTTGGTATGTGGTCTTTAAACATAATTTGTAGGTTTCTATCAAATTTTGGACAAAATCCGTCAACGCGAAGTCTGTCTGTCTGTATGTTCGGGGTCATGCGAACGCTATAACTCAAAAACTTGAAAAGCCAGATGGATAAAATTTTATACACAGTTTTATCGTCATGAATGTAGGTCCGTATAAAATTTTGGGCCAAATCCGTCAAAGGGTTGACTGTCTGTCGGTCTGTATAATCGCATGCTTGTTCAGTTTTGAAACTAACTCCCTGCGCATGCCTACTAGTGGCAATGCCTGTGCAAGGAAGGGACGCTTCGAAACTTGGCAGTTTGCCAAAAACAAATTCTGGAGTGATTTTGTAAGGAAGCCAACATTTAGGGAGTCTCGAAAGGTCCTGTTGCGCAAAAGAATGAGCAGAGGATTTGAATTTGTTTTGATCCTTCAAACCACGCGTGGTTCCAACTTTGGTTTACTTGCGACGGAAGTTTATTTGACGTCTTTTATTATTCTAGTTTTCTATACATGTGTTAGGAGTATACGAGAAAGTTTAGGGGAGACCACTCCCGCTGGTTTGCTTTGCTTCTGTTTTCAAAACTTTTTCGTGCCATTGTGTGCACTTTTTTTCACCCACTTTTTGAAGTCCTGATTCCACGGGCAACGCCGTGCGCGTGCTGCTAGTACATTCATATACGAGGGACTTTCCGAAAGTAAGTTTCGTCATGCTTTTTCACAAGGAAGCTTTATTACAAACAGAAACATACAATGACATAACAAAATACAAACTTTTGGCTATTTTTCCTCATATTTACCACCAACATTAATACATTTGTCGCATCGTGAAATCTATTTCAAGAAACCATCCTGGTAAAAATCGGTACCCTGAGATTGAAAGAAGTTCTTCACAGCCTTAACACCAGCTTGATGAGCATGATCGGAAGTGACGTCCCGGTAGTGCTGACTTCAATGCAGGAGAAAAGTGAAAATCTGATTGTGTAAGATCGGGGCTGTAGGGACCGACCAGGGCTCTTGAGTCGATGGGTTTTGTTCTTGGACGATAATGCAAGACACCACACAGCAAGGGACACAAAAAAACACATTCGCCGCCTGGGATGGGAGATATTGGATCACACGGCCTACAGTCCCGATCTTGCCCCATCACAATTTCACCTTTTTCCTGCAGGGAAGTCGGAACTTTCGGGATGTCACTTCCGAAGCAATGAAGAGGTGCTTCAGGCTGTGAAGAACTTCCTTCGCTTGCTGGGCACCGATTTTTATCAGGATAGTTTCTTCACGGTTCGACACGTATCACGATTTCACGGTTCGACAAATGCATCAATGTCGGTGTTTGTATTTTGTTATGCCGTTGTACATTTCTGTTTGTAATAAAGCTTCCTTGTGAAAAAGCATGATGAAACTTACTTTCGGAATGTCTCTCGTACATACAAAATATAAAAAAAAAACAAGTTTATGTATAAATACATGCATTCATATCTAAGCTTAGCATATTTAAGTTATTAATTAATCATACATATTTAAGCATCAGTAATACTTACATCAGACGTATAAATACCGATTATCGATAGCAGCAATACTATCGATCATAGATAGTATTGCTCGATTTAAAACTACAGATAGTTTCAAAATTGTCGACTGGAAGACCATCTATAGATTAGTATTGCCCCAGAAAAAAAAAATAGTATCCGTTTCTCAATACTATCGATAGTTCAGTCGATTGTTTTCCTCAATCGATTGGACTATAGATAGCTGAGCTATCGATGCATAAGGAACGCTATTTAAAAAAAAATCCCTTTTCGGCAAGCTTGAAGGCAAAGGTAGATTCCTTTACGTTAATGTTACAAAAGTAATGAAATATTACATATTGATCAATACAGACATAGCCAATGACTTTAGTGTTTCTACACCTTGCAATATTTACGCTGTGATTCTGTTTTCATGTCATTTAATTTTTTGCTATATCAAGGTTTTATCATTCCATTTTTCATTCCAAAAAGTTATGATAGATTTATCGGTCAGTACATTGGTCAATTTTTTTATATCTCAACACATAATCATTCAACAGGTAGGAGTCATAAAGAAATAAACATCTCAGCAGTGCAAATATCTCCTAGATAACATAAAGCCAGCCTATCTGAAACAGTAACAAGAAATTGACTCTTGACACGAATGAAGAAAGACTCTAGATTTAAAAATTAATTTATTTAATCTAGGTTACAATATAAGTGTGCGAACATTACTTTGTCATATGGTAAAATCACATGACATGGAAACACTTAAATACTACTAAAATGGGTTCATTTAGAGAACTCCCTGGTTACAGAGATAATAGTCACTAAATTCTTAACATATAAGAGAATAAAATTATTAAACATTGTGTGTGGCAAATTTAATACGTGTTTTTAAAGCATAGGATATGAGTGCAGTCAATTTGAACAGTAAATTTAAATCTCCATCGACGGTTCAAACCAAATACTCAGGCAGAAAATCCCAAACAATTTTAAAGTTAAGGAGATATTTTTCAATAGTAAAAAGGATAAAGGAAACTCTTATTTAAATATCTATCGTTTTTAGCTACTTTATATTGATTTTATTAAACAAATCATGGTCCCGCCATGTTTAGTTAAATATCAAATTAAAGTATTCTGGCAAAAAACCTATTATCAAATTAAGTATTAAAATTATTTGATTAATTAAAATTAACTATTTACTTAATTAAAGTTAACAATTAATTGTTACAAAACTTCACTAAAACCTTTTTCATGGCTCATACTATATGCCAGTAATCTTTATCTTGTAATTATATAATAATTATATTAATTTAAATAAAAGTCACTGTGGCTATGTATGTATGTTCCACATCTCCTCCTAAACCACTGGACTTATTTCAATCAAACTTTTCACACTTTTTATTTAAGAAAAGAGAAAGGTCACCTTCAACAACTTTTCAAAGTCTCAGAGATGCTTAAAATTTCACTTAATTAAATATTAAGCAAGGCGTTTTTCCGCGATGTCTTTCATTTCCATAAATTTGTTTCTCTCATTTTAATATTTTTTTCAATTATTAATTTTAAACTGAATTCGTAACAATATTCTTGTTGATCAAAAATAACTGTTTCCAGAAGGAAGAATGCTAAAAGAAAATTTTAAAAGTAGACGATTTAACAATTTATATCGGGACCAGCTATTGATTTATTTTCACGCTTTAAATTAATGAATAATTAAATAGTTAATTTAATTGTTTCAAAATATTCATTAAACCCTTTCATTGACTTTAGTAATTGTTAACAAAATTTGAAGTACCTATATAACAAATAATAACGTATGAAGAAAACGGATGTTTTTAAAAATCGTCTGGTTCAATTGATATTCTCATTTTAATTGAAAGCCTTTTAGATCAGAAAAGGAATTTGTGTATTATAATATTTATACAATAGTAATTTTTACTTTGAAAATATTAAACATGAAAACATTTTAATCCGGAGCAAAGCCAGGTATATCAATTAACAGTTATAATTTGCAAAATTTAACAAGGATATTAACTATAAATCAATTAGTCATAAATTAATTATATATTATACCGTATAAAAAGTGAAAGTGAATGCGGTTGATGGGAACTCATAACTTCTAAGTAATTCTTGCTGTCAAACATTTTCAATATAAAAGTAGTTTGTTGTGATAAGGTGATAATTCCCCTAATTGAAATTTTCTTTTTATCTTCAATCTTAACGAAGCTGTGGGAAATGATAAATTGGGGGGGGGGGGGTTGAATATCGCTTTTCAGCTCATAACTTATAAGCAATTCTAGCAGACAAAAAACTTTTAGTTTAAAAGTTGTTAGTTATCATAAGGTGATAATTCGCTTAATTGAAAATTTTTTCTGTCTTTAGTCGTAACAGAGCTATGGGGAAATGATAAGTTGAGGAGGGGATTGAAAATGGCTTTTTAGCTCATAAATTCTAAGAAATTGTGGCTATCAAAAAAGTTTTAATACAAAAGTTGTTTGTTGTGATAAGGCAATAATTCGCCTAATTTGAATTTTCTTTCGATCTTGAATAGTAAGGGAATTATGAGAATATGCAATTTTCAGTCCCCCACCGTTTCCACCCCCTTTTAACTGGTTAGCCCATCCGCGAACTCGGCCGAGGTTTTCACCGTCCTTACAATATATCCGTCGCCAGTTAAAATCTAATCAAAATTCCTCTAGTTATCGTGTTTACGAAATAACACGGGCCAAAGCGTTATAAATATACTTCTCTACTACTAATAATAAGGAAAAGAACATTTTGCCCTCTATTCTCATAAGTATTGGAGCTACAAGAATAAAAGAGGGTGGAAGAAACTGCAAATGACGAGAGCGTTCCAACAAGGGGTAACATGCTTAGGTTAAAACGTACTTTAAGTTAGAGGGAGAGGAGGGGAAGGGTGGGAAAATCACTTTTCAGCTCATAACTTCTAAGGAATTGTAGCTATCGAAAAAGTTTAAATTCAAAAATTGTTCGTTATGAAAAGGCAATAATTCGCCTAATTTGAATTTTCTTTCTATTTTCATTTATAAAGAAATTATGGGAAAATGAAAATTTCCACCCCCCACCATTTCCACCCCCTTTGAGCTGGATAGCCCATCTACGAACTCGACCGAGATTTTCACTATCCTTACAACATATCCCAAGCTGGTTAAAGTTACATCAAAATTACTCCAGTTATCGTGTTCACAAGATAACATGGGAAAAAGCGTTATATATATATATATATATATATATAAACTTTTTAACGAAGGGTGGTTTTGGGTTCTAGGGGTCATGATCGGTGAAGATCTGCAAAAATTTTCCGAAAGTCGTGTCATGAGAACCATTGCAATAGGTAGAGTTCCTATAAGGAATCTACCTAAAGATGAGAATCTAACTTGCACCAAGCAATTTTTAAATATTACAGCTTCTCAAAAAATTACGGGATAGATTGTACCAAACGATTTTAAAAACCGCCGAAAGCTAATTTTATCTATAAAATATTAATGATCTTGAAAGAATGCTGGAAGATTTAACTAAGTATTGCTAGTGGCAAATAAATAAAATTATCTATAATATTATCATTCAAAAGAGATGGCAACAGCAAAGTTAAAATAAACTTTTCTTTATACGGAGACATAGTTTTTAATTAACAAAAATTAATAATTTAATTAATCATAACAGATATCTACACTAATTCTTCCTTATACATCATAGTATTTGTGAGAAAAATTTGAAAAAAATCTATTCAGTAGTTAGGACTTCTAGAGCAAAGAAACAATTTATGATTTTTTTCTTTCATTTATAGAGATAAACAAATGTAGTAAGAAATTATGCATTTTTATTTCATTTTTTATGTCTCCAGAACGAATTAATCGAATTTTTATAAAAAAAAGCTTTATAAATCGATTATTGGTTAACGAACAATTCGGATGAAGAACATAGTCTTTGAAAGTATTGTGTTCATTAACTATGGGCATTTTTGAAGTGAGAAAGAAGTTACCTAATATATAGTACTCGGAATTGGGATCTTTCATAAATATTTCAACCAATTTATACCTTTTTTAATCAGCACCATTGGAAAGTTTCATTTGATTACACTGAATGATTTTATAAAAGAAGTGAATGAATTGATAAAACTCACCAAAAAAATTTCGTTCAAATTCTAGGTTAACAAAAAGATAGAATGTAAAATAGAATAATTTATTACAATTCCATATTTTTTCATTTTTATAATTTATTTTATGGTTAACTTGGGAAGAAATTTTTGGCACGAATGCGAGCTATTTTATGAGAGGTTAAATGGCATTTAATAATCTGAAAAGATTTGTGGTTTTGTTTCTAGCAACAGCTACGGCTACTTTAAATCTTGTATCACGAATTTGCTTAGAGCAGAAATTTTGTATTAACCTTTTAATATGACAAAACTCTATGAGTTTTAGTTGCAGAAGAGTGGAAAGTTTTTTGTTTAAAATGTTAGTGTGTTAAGAATATTTTACTAAATATGACTAATATGACATGGGGACTGTGTAAAAAGTTCGACTTCGTAATTTTTCCAGAAGAATATTTATTACCTGAAACAACACAAAATGTTATTTTTTCAACTTCATTTAACCCTTTGACTACGATTTTTTTAAAAAAATTATCCAATTTACTATGCGAATGAAGATAATAGGCTCCAAATTATCCAAATTAATTGTTTGGAGTATTTTTTTTCTCTTTCGAGCGGATTTTAAACCAAATGCTACGACATAATAGTCCCAAAACCAAAATAACGTTACATTTTTATGTATGAAACGTGATTATTATTAGTTATTGCGAAAACGCATTTATAAATTTACAATATTTCATCAATATTATTGCAAAAAAGTGTGCATTTCTTATAAATAGATCAAAACTATCGAACATACATGCACAGAAGAAAAGTGTTCAGTAAACAAAGGGAGTTGGAGGGAAAATAGGTTGTGCCATCTAGGTGACTAAAGATGAAATGTGCACAATTGTTGTTTTTCTACAAAGGACATATTACAATGAGTTTCAAAGAAGTTTTTATCCCCGTAGTAATTTTAAAATGAGAGTGAGACGTATGTTTAGTAGTCAAAGGGTTAAAGCATTTTTCCAATTGGAAGTATATACCTATCTCTAACGGTTTAGAAATTTGCTATTGGGCTGCGATTAGACTGGACACACTGTATATTTTCTAGTGACGAGGAAGTGATGGAACTTTAAGGCTCTCTAACACCAAAACGTAACTAATTACTGGCGTTACATTAACTGATTTTCACATAATTAAGGAAACAGTAATTAACCCCACGTTACTCGATTATTTATGTTTAGACAAAAGTCGCGTCATCTATATCCCGTCCATCCTTGCGCACTCTAAACCCTATGGCTGAGTAGGTGGACGTGAGTTGTGACATATATGTTGTAGCGTCAGAAAATAGCCGGTTTTATATCAGAAATAGATTTATTTGGATATTAACAAAATTAAGTCCTTATCGTACATACAATTTGAAGAACTGAACTTTCAAGCTTAAAAAATAAACAATCACAATAATTCACATTACGTGCAGTCTGTGCCTCGAGAAATAATACATCAAATCGGTAATACATCAATACATAATAATACATCAATCATCGTAATCGGTTCAATTTTAAATACAAGACTTTGCTGAAAGCAATTCGTTACAATGTAAAAGAATTTAGGAACGCAGAAAACAACAAAAAAATACAATTTTGAACTTTATTCTCAATTAAATTTTATTAAAACACTACCTTATATATTCGGCGTTCTCGGGTAGAAATATTTTCAAGTCTAAGTTACTTATACACTTTAAACTTAATTAAACAGTTTTCCACTGTAACGTCTTTCATTGATTTTCTTTTCACTCTCCTGCGTCTCTGACCCCTCGGCCATCAGCTAAACAATCTCTTCTTTTGTCTCCGTGCTTGACCACTTCACTGAGTCTGACAACCCTTAGAATTCCATCTTCCCATCCTATCACATTGCTACCGAGACAACAGAAATACTTCGTATCATGCTTTTATGGCTCTCTATTCTTTTCTTTTGTGCTAGTGTACCTGCCAAGCATCATTCCTTCTTTTCTCCTAGGCCCTCTCTTCGGTAGAACGGGACTCGTTAACCTTTAATGACCTTTAATGGGTAAGTGGCTCGGGTTATACTTGATTTTCTCTCTCCCCCCCTTTCATCAAAGAGGCTTGCCTTGCGTAAACGGTGCTCTGGACATGGTTATTTTCGCCCTCTATTGTATTTGACTTTAAAAAGTGACAAACATATTAGTGATGAATTTCTGCATATTCTGATGAACTGCAGAATGTCTGGCCTCTGATGAAGTCATTCACCAGATTCTTACTTCTTGTCGTTTGTCTACTATTATTTTTACTCTTCCACATTTTTTAATTTCTTTTCTAATATTTTATTTATTTTGTACTTGGCAATTTTTCCTGGATGATGCTGCGCGCAATTGTTTCTATTATTCTTTGTCTTTAGATATTCTTATTTGTCTTTTAGATATTCAATACAACATATTAACGTTTGTCAACATGGTCAGTGGCACC
>BGPR01044509.1:0-12591 GCA_013235015.1 Araneus ventricosus | reverse complement strand
CTTTGTTAGCAGTGGTGTTTGGAAACAATCAGAAAATTGAAATGTGGTTTGGAAATAAACCTGTTGTTACAGAAAAGCATTTTTTCTTTTGAAATTTAAGGCGGTGTAAAAGTAGTTTTTGAATTATCCTGCGAAGTTATTGTAGAAAAGTGTTCACATTTCGTTTAATTTTTAATTAATTGATATTGACATTAAAAGTTTGAAAATTCCTTTCTTTGTGGGCATATAATCCCCAATAAGCAACTACCTGCCAAATTTCAATTTCTATGGCTCGTGGGTTTGGACATTTCGTGGTAAGTGAGTGAGTCAATAGTATTTGTCTTTTATGTATAGAGATATAATATTTTTGAAAATCATTATAAACCCTCTAAAATAAATTCTCCCTTCTCAAGAAATTTACGAACTTCGACATTCTCATTGAGTCGAATTTATCTTTACAGATATGTCTTTTTTTGTGCCCTACACAGAATGTGAAAAAAGATATGTGCGATTTGAACTGAGAAAATATTGGTTTCTGTGGAATATTAATTAATTGCTTAGTGAATCAGGAACACATTTTCCGACTTTTTCTATCCTTATGTCCTCCTCATTTAAAATCTGAATAGTTTTAAAACTGACAAAAATTATGTTGTGAGCGTAAGCTAACTGTGATTTGAAATCTTAAGTGAATTCCGTTTCTGATTATCTACAAATATTTTTGTATCAAAAGCAGAATAATTTTTAAATATTCCAATTTTTTAAAGAAAATTCTGAGCAATGGAATAGAATTTCAATCAATAACAAATTATCAGAAATGAGACTTCTGTTTTTACGAAAATATGAAGCTAATTATGCCATAATAATAAACCCACATAATTTGAACAGCATATTCATAAAATTACACATCGTTATGTGGAGTACAGTTTTTCTCTTAAAAGAAATGAGGAGCAAATGATGACGCAGTCTACTTGGATTACAATAATTTAGAATTAGCAGACGATTTCACAGCTCAGACAACAGTCACAAATTAGAGTGCGTGAAGAAATACCTTTATATAAATCAATCACAACAGCGCATGAACTATACAAAAGATCGCAGAGCTCGCTAGGCTTCATCCCGTTGTATAGCTCGCCCAGATCTAAGACTGAACTTAAGAGCAGCTGTTAGCCTTTTATAGTCTGGCAAGGTAAGGAATCGAACTTTTTCGAAGATTCGCCGTAATTTGAGGAACAAAATTTGCTGATCCTCTTAACTTCCCAAACTAGCATTTGGCCTCAAATTTAATTACAAGTCGCAAATATGTCTTCACGTCCCAAAATCGGAGCAACAATATCCGCAATTCTAAAAAGTATTTCGAAGGCAGTATAATTCCCATTTTTCCTGCTATAAGCCACAGACCAAAATTCAAACTTTCGGCAAGATTTTTGACTTTACGTCAGAAATAAAAGTGCGGATGTTAATAAAATGCAGTATTTTGGTAGTTCAATTATTTTCCGCCGATGGAGTGAAAATGCTGCAATAGTTTTTTTTTTTTGAAAATCCTGCAATTAGGAGCAAAACTTTAACCTATGTTATTCATACATATAAATGCCATAAAGCCATAAATATCAGACGAAGGAGCTGTTCACTGTATTAAATTTGTGGATGCACCTTAAATTAATCATTTGGGAGGCGATACAGAAATTTTAATGCAACGGGAAACTACATGTTTGTATAAAACGAACGGCCTTCTCCATTAATATCTGTAAAAATTTAGCTGTGCTGCTATGAATTGATTTTTAAGCATTAATTTAGATAAATTATTTCAAAAGCCAAAAATTACTTAGAAATCATAAGTATGTTTAGAAAATGTGTAGAATGCTTCACATTATTACAACAAGAAAATTCGAGGTGAATAACTATATTATATCTCATAATATCACTAAATTTCATATACTCATAAATTTCGAAACAGAGAGAGAATGAAGAAATTCAGTATCCGAGTATAAATTTTGATGCAGTTTTGAAACTCTTTGACAGAAATGAATGTGATCATCGGAAATTCTGATCTTAATGCAATTGTATATAATTGACTACCTTATTTAATTTTTAATAAATGGAGTCTTAAATTAAATGTTATTTCCTTTAAACTAGTACCCTTTAGTTTCAATATACAATGATCGACGGAAGAATAATATTAGATGGTTCGTTTTTCTTCCGTACCTGCACATTATACATATTCAGAATCCACATTCATGGTGAAGTGAGATAGAAGAATTAAAAAAAGGGGGGAAATTATAGTTGAATTTTTTAATTGCTAGCAGTTTAAAAATTTAATTGATAATTTTTCATTGAAGTGTTTCTATTTCTCTTTATGTTGCATAGTTTTTTTTTTAAAAAAGCCAAAGACAGACAATGCATTGTCGAGGCTGGTTTAAATGTTAGGTGCAATCATTCGAATGTTTCTCCGCTAAAAACATTTGGTATCGTTGGTGGTCTTCGTCATATTTCGTCCCGCATAAACCAAGGTAAGAGTATATGTGCATTCTTACATTTTTCGACGCTATTCGTGGGCTCGATGCCTATTCATTCTTTGTACTTGTCAGAGGCCCTGGAATCGTGATGTTTTTTAAAGAAATACAATTAAGATTTTCCTTAAATTCATTTCTAACCGATACTTTATCAAAAAGCTGTCATTTTAATCATTAGTTTGAGGAATGAATTAGATTTTCAGTGCTTATCGCTTTAATGGTCACTAATGGTAATGGGCCAGTTTAGTGTATAAGTCTACAATTCGAAATTATTTTGGCTTATTAGAAATCAAAACTGTTTGTATATCAGGATTGATTTCGTTAGCTCAACATGTCCATATCTTGTATCTTTAGAAGGGACAAATTTTTTAGGTTATTATTCAGAAATATGCTTGATTGCTTTACAGTATATTTAATGCCAAAAGATAATAAAAAGTTTTTCGTTACTTAAAACCTTTGAATACGATGGATATGAATTGTACAGTTTGTTTTAGTTTTATTGTACAGTTTTTTGCTTAAAATGCTGAGTAAATGTTTCTTTATTGAAATTACTTTTTAAAAATATTGTTATTACAAATATTATTATTCAATCAATCTAATTTCTGACTTTTCATTTATTAATTACATATTAACTGCTGCTACATATTACAAATAAATGCTTACGTTATTTTTAGTATAAAAATTGTCGTTCTTCCTTGATGTACTTGATCTTAGATTCAATTGATATTAAATTGAATTTTTGAGTAAATTCAATTTTTATTGTTGTCCCTTCAACTTCAAATTAGAGAAATTACACTTTGGTAAATAAATATTCAATTTGAAACTCTTTTGGGGAATAATTTGTCTAAACTGTCCATTCATGCATGATTTCGCGCTTCTAAATAATTTTAAATAATTAAAAAACGGAAAACACAAAATGTTTCCTGAAAAATAAAAATAAAAGATGCATCGATTACATTTGCAACATATTTAGTACTTAATAACACCTGCTTATTTTCATAAGTATTACTTCAGCATTATTTAATATTTTACATTAAATTAACTCTCTCTTTAACTCTTTCTTTCCTATCAGTAATTGAGTGCTGTGTAGAATATACCCACCCCATTATAATCTCTTTAATGAAAAACAGTACAATCTTTATTAAACTTCGAGCAGTTAGTTTATTTCGAATATGCCTCTGTAAATGAAATGTTCCTGTAGCTCTAATCTCCAAGTGGAGTGTATTCTTCTTTGTTTGTTTCTCTAGAGTGAATCATTCACTTACGTCGATTTTACCTTCATAGAGAGAAATCTACATTTTTTGAGTCGTCATAATAGTGTCTACATCTGCGGGGCATCAGTTCTACTCCGAGTCCTGTGGGTTCATCCATTGCCCATCCCGCAGTATGGAGTATCTTTCAAAGTGGATAAAGACCTGCATTCAAGTGGATTCAGTATTTTAAGTCAACCACAGACGATTCGAGCAAACTCTATCTGTTGATAGGAGGTTCTTCCCCGACGCAACCATTGAAATGGTCTAAAATGATGTAAAACTTTAATATTCAAATCTTCATACACTGAAGTGCCAAAAGTCATAGAATACCACCCAATATCGTGTGGGACCTCCTTTTGCCCGGCGAAGTGCAGCAAATCCACTTGGAATTGACTCAATAAGACAAGGAAAGTAGAATCATCGAAACTCACATTTTACAGTAAAGAATTCGTGACGAGGACACCGCTAGAAAGTGTTGAAGGAGAAAACAATTTGGACTCACTCCGTTTCAAAGAAAGCGGATAAAATATTTTTTGCTTATAACATGCAGGGTTTTCAACAAATTTATACGAAACTTATAGATTAAGTGAAAATATATTAGCGAAGCATTCTATTAAAAAATGAAGTAAATGCTTTAAATATTACAGGAAATGTGAGAATTTGTATTAAATAATTTTTTTTACTGCGCATGTGCGAAAAATAGTATATTTTTTTCTTTTAATATTTGAAATTAGATACATAGAACAGATATAATTATTCCAGTCCATTAAAAAAATCTTTGCACTATAAAGATTTTGGAATTGCAGCGAGTGAATTTCTGTTGGTCTCAAAGAGAAATAAAATAAATGAACAAATGATGAGCAGTAATCGATCAACTACAGGTTAAATTATCTATATAACTAGTCTCCATTGGCGACCAGCTTGTTCGCCGGGAGTATATGTTCAACTGTCTCTCTTTTGCATAATTTTATATTCATGATTCCCTTGATAAAGTAATTTTAAATCTGAATTGCAGTAAACATTTAGACCGCGTTCTTTTCTTGGCCTTGCCCTTATTATGTTCCTTGTCTACATGAACGTCCCTAAAGGAATCATGTAACTATTCCCGTCATGAAACACCTAATTTCAGTTATCGGCGCGAAATTTAATTTAAGAAATTTGATCTCATAAAGAAAATAGCGCGGTAGGTTTTATGTCCAGCATCATGGCTTAACACAGTGGTTCCCAACCCATGGGTTGCGGCCCACTTGGAACGCTAGTCACGAGTTAAAGTCAGGGATGCTCTGATATCCTTATTAAAAGAAATAAATCAATCACACTACCAGAGTATCAATAACTTTAAATTCATGGAAGAAAAATAGTTTTTGAGAAACTGTAGCCTTAAATATTACTTAAAACAAAATATCATTCGTTCCATCTAACACGTTTATTACTAGAAAAAGTGAAACCAAAAAAAACCTCTCGTTCACTAACACTAGACTCCATGTTTAATAAGAATTAATACAAAATAAAAGCTTTGTAAATATGACAAGAGGAGCTTCAAGTCAATATCAACGCTCTTCTCTCACCTACTCTATGCACAATTTCGGCTTTAGCTTGTGTTGTTGCATTGTATCTGTTGTGAATTATTTTTATTTCACGTCAGTATGGATGATTGGTTTCGGTCTGGGCCTTGCCTTAAGAGGAGTCTGTAAACTCATAAAGGAACTTCCACATCTAATGTATTCAGTCGTTTATGGGACCTGTTGCACGATAAATCATATGTAGGGGATGAAACGTAATCCTACTGGTGTGGTGCGAAGAGGGAGGGCCTGCTCATCGGTCGTCCTCGTCATCTGACCACGGTTCAAAATTACGAGTCCTCGTGTTGCTTCAAAACGGGACATAGTTTGGTATAGTTTAATTAATATAACTCAACTATACCAAACAAAAATATTCATATTATTTTGAGTACCCTCAATAGTCATGTCCATCCCTCTTCGTAGGAATCTTTTTATTTATAACGTTAATGACTTAGATAAGTTCAAAAGTCTTTTGATTCTGTATTTTTTCTCCATTTTTATGATAATGTTAGTTCAACGCCAAGACAAATGAAAGGAACATTGAAATAATTGAATGAAAGCCAACTTATGATGAAAGAAAAGAGTAACTCATCCTGATGTTCAATTATTCACTCCTGACTCCTGCTTTTAATCGCGTTTTAAATAAAATCGAAACCAGAAACTTTGGGAATTTTTCGGATTTTTCTGGATAACTCTAAACGAAAATGGAAAGAATTGAAAATGGACAGAAAGAAAAGATGCGCCTAGTTTGACTGCAGCATTTGCGGTGACATGGGTGACAAATTCATGAACGTGAAATATGATTACTGGTAGGCGTCGCTGACGACAACAAAAAGTTAATCAATTAATAGGTATTAATTTACTCCTGCCTTTTTTTTTATTTCGTGAATAGGCTTTCCACGAACTATAACAGCACAAATTTTACGCTTCGCATGAACATAGGAAAACAGACATTTTTAAATCTATTTTAATCCCGTCAGTCTTTTGTTTTCCGCCATTACGATGGTCGTTCTCACGCACTCCTGACTGGTCGGCCGCCTTCTCCCATGGGAATGCGTACCTTAGTTTAGGAACCTATAAACTAATAGATGTAAAATCATACTAGCGTATAGTGGTTCAGTGTAATCGCCGTTCGTTTGCCCAGAGATCGGCATCCGATGAGGCGGATTCCGAATCACCCTATTTTTGTACTGCTGCAGTAAACAATATGCTTTACGGGTTCTTTAGAGTGATGCAGCAGGAATCGGAAACGAACGACATGAACGCAAAAAAATACAAGGCCATGACGGGATTCGATTTGCTTGGGGGGATGCTTGGATTCTGCGATGCTCTGCCTCCAAATCCTAAGGTTATTTAGAGCAATTTTCGACTAAGATTTAATTCTGACAAGATGAGTAATTAATTTCTAATGGTTTTGTTTTCTTTTAAAATTAATTTACAATAATAAGAATGGAGAAAGTAAAAAGAGGTAGTGAGGGTGGAAGAAACTGGTAGGGAAATGGTTAATGTAATTATTATACCACAATAAATGTATACCTGTTTGGAATTTTCTCGTCGCAGACAAGGAAATCTTCTTTCGTCTGGTCACTTTGGGTCAGTCGGCACTTTCTCTCATTCTGTGTCTCTGCAAGTGTCTAGTGTTCGCCACAGGTCTCCACTCTGACATTTTTTTTAGACATCAGGTTGAAATTTAAAAAATGGTGGGTCATCATGCAGAAGAGTATCCAGGTGACAGCCAATAAGACAATTAAAATCCAAACCGAAATGTTTAGAGATCGCTGGAGATCTACACACACTATAAAGAACATTTAGTTGTGCGTCAGAATAATGAGAGATGGTTTCAGTATCTCGCTGACAAAAAAATTACTTTAAAAATGTAAAGAAAATGTACTGAAAATTTATAAAACCTTTTAAGCATAGTCTAAATATTGAAATACGAAGTTCGAAAGAATATTATTTATGAGTCAGCCAACAAACTACAAAATAAATAAATAAATGATGATATTGGTCTGCTTGCGAATTTCAAAACACGTAAAAAAACCACAAGCATAATGCTGTGAAATTTTACCCCTACCTAACTTTAAATTGAATGTGTTCCAGTACATTTCTCCTAAATCAAATGAAGGCATAAAATTAGATTACCCTGATAATACCGCAAAAAAATCTCGAGATCCTCCAGAGATGCGGCGCCCCTAAGCAGTTGCTTATATTGGCTGTGTCATAATCGGAATCTGCGTCTCACCATGATGCGACGGTGTGAAACTTGTATCGGAGGTGGTGGCTGTGACTTTCAACAATTAAATTAGCATGACAAGGGTAACTTCGTGTTAGCCTACTCATTATTTTTGCAGATGAGATTGTGAAAACAGACCGACCTGATGAAATCCACTTACAGGCATCTGCCGATGATTTTGTTTTGTCATCATTGGGAGACCTCACCGGAAACTGGGAAAGTATACTAATTTCGTATTGGAATCAATTAGATTTGGACTGACAAAAATCATTTCGATATCCCAAAACAAAATCGCAATATTTGCTAACTGTCCAGAGGTCCAATCATCAGATGGAACTCCTAACCAATAAAAAGAACATCTCTAAAATACCTGGGAGATACATTAGGTAAACAATTAAATTCGATGACACACATTCAGGAACAAGGAGCTAAATCTGTCAGCCAATATCAGCAACTGTACAGTATAGAGGGCCTGATTAGGGGCACATTAGGTAACTTTTTCGAAAGTCTACTTTACAGAAGTGGCGCGACCTACGGCCTTATAACACTAGGTGCATGCATAGGAGGGTACAACGTCAATATTTGGCAAGCGTTTACATTCTGCGTATTTTATATAATCAATTCCGATAATATTTATCTCATCTCGTAAGGAAATAAAGGAATTAATCTAGAAAAATAAGCTGAATAATCCGTGACAAATATATTGAAAAGAAATATGTTTCAACAAACAATATCAGTGAAGCCTCACTCAAAAGAATTAATTCATAACCGGACTAGGAACTCTTATAAATTCAATACCTAATTAATATATTTTATACTAACTGAAATAACAATCATGTTTTCAAATAACTAATCATCTACCATAAGATGAAGTGATAAGATGTAGTGATGATAAGATTTGCGGCGGAAATGGGTGTAGGCTCCGTGTTCCTGAGACTCGCAAACCCAAAACTGTCATCGTCCACCGAGAATAATGCGGTGTTTAAAATTCGGTTCTCGATAGTTTGGAATTTTTTCGAAACTCTTAAGGATAACAGGAAGAATGTAATTCAAATTACAAATTATAACTACATTATATAAATGATAACTGAGCCGTTATTATTTCAGTAACATAAAACAATATTCTTTAACCGAATGGCCGTTAATACTCGCGTTTACTAATAAATATTAGTCATCAAATAAACTAATGGTTTATCTATGCTATTTATAACAGAATGTAATGTTTCTTGCATGGTGATGAATTTTAAAGAGTGGAGTGACGGTTCGTATATCGCCCTAGTCATCCTGTTGCTGTTCCATCATCCTGCTCTAGCTACAAAAAAGGACATTTATCGAACATAATAAAACCGTATATTTTGAGCGATTAAGGATGTATCAGGATTATTAAATCAAAAGGAAACAAAGAAAACCTTATAGAAAATCATTAGCACTTCTATTGGTAATAAGATAGGCAGGAAAACTATAAACAATTCTTAACGTGTGTCCTAATTTATTCATTAAGTATAATCAATAGGAAACTTCGAAAAAAGGCAATTATCTAACAAATGTCATGGTGTAAAGCACATCTGTTCTCAACTTCTTACTTTTAATCTTGCACTTAACAATGGAAGAAAGACCATTGTGGAACGAGAATATGCTAAAATTACTCCGGAACATAAATGGGAAAGTGAAGACAAATTACTTCTTTATATAATTCATTTTGGAGTTCAAGTGCTCTTAGAAGAAACCCGTTACCATAATACTACAGCATAACATAAGATCGTTAAAGAAGCTAATCGCAGTCGTTCTGGTAACAGAAATAAAATCCAATGAATTGGTTGATTCACAAATTAGATAAATGGCAAGTATATTAACTACCTATTCATGCTATTTAATACAGAATTTAATGTCATTATGTTAGTACGAATTAGATCTCTGGAGAACGAGTTGACAATCCAGTGTCGTCCTCGTCATCTGGATGCCTTTAAAAATCACTAGGACCGTTCTGATAAAGCCCTCGTCTAGCTGAAAAAGTATATTAACCTAATCTAACACAATACTGTAACAGAAAATATAGAAACAGAATTAATTTTAAATTCCAGAACTATTACACTGATATGTCTTTATCTTGTATTTTAGATTATTTCTGCTAATAATTTCGGAAAATATTATCGTAAGTATTTTTTAGTCATTTAAAATTCAAAATATTATTGATTCAATGAGTCTGCTTTAAAATGCAGTAACTAAAAATGTATATAATATCCTGTTATTTTTATTTCATAATTATAAAAGTAATGAAAATTTTGAAATATCAAAACTATTGGCCTACGGTTGAATAAATTCTGAAAAAAAGGATACCAACACATTGAAGTACATCTAAAATCAGCTTGTTATAAATCTTTTCATTAAAATGTCATAGATTGCCCCTTCTTCTT
The DNA here is from genome assembly GCA_013235015.1 of Araneus ventricosus. Classification (NCBI taxonomy): domain Eukaryota; kingdom Metazoa; phylum Arthropoda; class Arachnida; order Araneae; family Araneidae; genus Araneus; species Araneus ventricosus. The sequence goes on along the minus strand of BGPR01044509.1, from coordinate 2,640 downwards.
ATATATACAAAATGATTCAAAATACGTTTCCAAACTTTTGTGTTAGGTCAGGCATACGATAAGCATCCAAAATCACATAGGAACATGAGTGTGAAAGCGTCGTCTGGAGGCAACAGATGGCATTTTAACTTGGACTTCTGTGTCTGGGCTGTTAAATGAAAATTAGACTTGAAGCACTTAACATTTGAAAGGCACAGTAAAAAACAATATAATCCCGTTTTTTTTTTAATTTTAGGCTGCAGCGCTATTTGTTAGCATAATGGATGCAGTTTTATTGACGTGAATAAGAAGTTCATTGAATTTGAGCGTCTTAAAGTTAATATTTCAAAAATATATGCCTCCTTCGACAGCAAGTGAAGTTTTGCTTTTATGTTGGAAAATGTCTCATATGTCTTTCCTCTTGAGCATTTACAATTTTTTGGACCGCTTAAAATAATAAAAAGAATTTATATGAAATAATTTCTAGAAATTTTATTAGTATTGGATATGTGCCTTCAAAGTTTTTTTTATTTGAAAGATGGAGAGATCAATTACTTGCCTAGTTGATGATCGTAATTAGTGTTATGACGAAAATGAAGAGGCGTGGTTTGGAAAATGACATTGTTATTACATGTTCGTTTCAAATTGCTTAGTTCTAAATGAAATGCCATTTAGCTACAAAACGAGTTCGTATATTGCGCCAAGAATGTATAAGTTTTGTTTATGTTGTGAATTAAAGTGATATTTTTATAATGTCCTTCATATGGAAGCTCATATTTTAATCGTTCTGAGGAAGCATATTTCTGCATTTTGAATATATTAATAGGTAGATTTGATAAACGGTAACGGTTTTCTATACATATGACTGTTACTAAGCTGCCTTGAATGTTACAGACTGTAAATATGTTTTATTGAATTGTATATTTTAATAAATTCTCTGATTATAAAAAGCATATAAAATACGTGGTTATGCTGACTATTCAGTTGTAACTTTGTTTCTATATATGTGTAGAGATGTCATGGAATGTTTATTTGATTTTATTATATTTGAGTTGAATTTGCATAACTTTCTGTTGCATTTCTTATGATTGTTTTTTGTAAATACCAGTTTTAAAATCGTCAGATATGTTTCGCAAGGGAAAGTAATCAAATAAGATCATTAACTGCTTTAACGAAATATTAACATAGGGGTGTTAAGATTAATTGTTTGCTGAGAAAAAAATAAATTAAAACAATTTCTCCCAATTTTTTCTCTTTTTGCACTTTATTACTGTATTTCTTTATCATTCTACCAATATTTCTACCTCACTTCAATATACATTTTGAATGTTCTTATTGATCGATACATTTTATTTTATAAAAACACCTGAAATTTTTTAATTAATAGAGTTTTTTCATCCTTGTTTTTTAATATGATTTGTATTAGACATTTGCGTTCAATACAAATCCTTTCTAAATCACAAAGAATTTGCTAATGAAGCCAAGAATCAGGATATCTGCTTGAAAGCAATCGCGAAATATAAAAAAATCAAAATGGTTGACGTTTCTATCGAAAAATTCGATTTTTTAGACACCGCTTTCAAAGCAGCAACTTATCTTCCACAGTCTGATTCTTTGAAAACTCTGATCGGATTAATGGTGCTCAAATTACTTATTAAAGCTAATGTTATAACATATTATCATATGTTTTACTACTTCAAAAATGAGTGAAAATTTCATGTCTTTCCGTAAAATTTCATAATGTCTGTAACCCTCGGACGTACTTAGCGAATAAAGACGGCGCATCTAAAATACAAACTATTAGACATTGGAAGAGCACCAATAAAGTCAATTTGAAAATTTTCCTTCTCACTTTCATTAGGATCAGTAAAAGGTGCGGAATAATCTTATCTTTTAACAATGGTTCTTTCCCTTCCATTGCCACTCTTGATTGATGTCTCAGTAAGTGTGCAGTTTCATTTCCATATGTCAGATATAGTTTTAAATAAATATCACCTGCATTAAAATGGATATTTATTTTGCAGCATTTTCTATGACGTTTAAGCTAAAGAAGTCTAATTCCTTTCTCGGAACACAACAGTGGGCTTCCATTCCTTCTCTGTGCCCCTCCTTCCCAAGTATCTCTTTTTGAGATCCTCTTTTTTTACAGGTTGTTAGTTATCAGCATTCAAAACATCTGAATTCGACAACCTTCATACATAACGCCAGAGGCTATTTCTCTGAGTTTTTAACTTACATCTGCAGTTGAGTGCGACATGTATAACATACACAAAATTTTCTCTCATCAAAATTTCCTTAATATTTATGTATTTTCAGATTTACACTTATTATTCCGGCCTAGAAATTTTAAATCTTGGCACGTGTTTTCTGATCTAGTAACCTTTCTCTTGGCTTTTTATCCACCAGGTCTTCATCGATGCTGATTTGACAGAGTACAAACTATGCTCCGATATTTCAACTTCGTTTGGCAGAAGCCCATAGTACTTAAATGGGAATCTTAATCAGCGGTAATAATAACGCATGAATGTGAAGCACTGGAATGTCGAAGATGATGAGTAAGATTTTTCCAGTATACTCGACTGTAGAAGCTCAAGCATTTGCAAAATCGAATGCAGCAGCCTCTTTTATAAACTAAACAGAATGGTGAAAAATACACAACCT
>BGPR01044506.1:0-12593 GCA_013235015.1 Araneus ventricosus | reverse complement strand
TTTTAGAGTCTAGTTTTCAAGATAATTATTTTAATTGGATTTCCTTTGAGAGTCTAGTTTTCAAGATAATGATTTTAATTGTATTTCCTTTCAGTGTCTAGTTTTCAAGATTAATTATTTTAATTGGATTTCCTTTTAGTTGTCATTAATTGTACGCAGTCATGCAATCTGGGACCAACTATCTATAATCTTATAAATTTCTAGTTTGCTATAGGAAACTGTACCCGAGTGAAGTTTTTCTGCACAATAGAACCAAATACAATTCACTGTACAACAGACTGCTAATAATGAATGTTTTAAAAATGCAGCATCGCAATATTTTCTTTTTCAGTCTTACCTGCGTCAAGTTAATGTTTTATTTTCTTACTTATTTTCTAACATTGGAGTGAAGCAAAAGTTTTTTTATTAGAAATGGGGACGTGAATGTTATTTCCACTCAGAAAGGGCCTCGAGTGGAAAAAGTGTAAGAAACCCGGATTTTACAATATAATTGAGTTTGAGAAACAACTGTCATGGCCCCTAAACAAAACTGACAACTTAATCTAGAAATTATATAATCAGTTTTTAAGATTTTTCTTTTTGGAAGTAACACTATGCGAATAAAATATGTCAGAATAAAGGCGGCATGCTCTTACCTATGGCTAAGAGGGCGTGTTTTATGTTTCCACCGAATTCTGATTTGATGGCCTCTTCCATGAGGTGACCAGAGATTTTCTCGTAAGCCGCTATGGTCGCTCTCAGCTGCTCGCGGCTTCGAGTAGCAAGGACTGTAATGAACAAATCCTGATCCGATCCCCAACTTTTCGATAAACCTGCCTAAAAGGATTTGAAAAATGATATTAATAGATATGTGATATAATTAATTCATTAATGCACAAAAATTCCTTTTAATTCTATTATTTTCAATTGCAGCGTGATCCAAAAGCCGCGAAAAAAAATTAAAAATCAAAATTCTCAAATGAATGAAGATAAAAAGACGCCGTTTGAATCGAAAGATTAAAATGGAGTCATTTTTTTTTGTTGGGGAACCGTGATTCATTGGAGATAGAGAGTGTAGCTGTCAAATGTGGAATCATTTTTTCCCCACAGAATTAAGCAATATTTCAGTTGGCATGAGAAGATGAATACCTGCGTGTGTTCTTTGATGTGAAAAGTATAGTATATCTTAGTGCTCTGAAAAAGTTCGGTTCCTTGTCAGACCGTCGTGCTCTTCAATGGAAGTCGGCTTATTCAACTTTTGCAAGCCGTTATTCCACCCCAAATCTGAAATTATATAATGCATAACCACCAACCAAAGAACCATCTGGTGGTTTAGATCCTAAACTATATATATGTTACCAATAAATCACAGTGAACTGTTGATCTTCTCGCTAAAGGCGAATTGCTTCCACGTCATACCGAAGAAGGGGAAAAAGGGGGCAACATTTCTCCCTTCCTTCCAAAAGGGAACAACTTTCCTTGACCTTGTCCACTAAAGGTGTTGTCCATTCAGTGACCTTCACCGATTTCAGAGCAACAGATGATGCTTTCAAAAAGATTTTAAAATTTCGCCGAAATAATATACAGATTTGAAACTAACAACATTAGAAAGGTGAAAATTCGCACTCTAAAATGGTATAAAAATAATTTTCGTGCTTTAATTACTTCTGAAGTTATTTACGAAAAATGGCAGTAAACGGAATTTTTTTATTTTTTATTTTTAAATAATTAAAGTTTGAATAAAAAATTTTAAAAAATGGCTCCGAGCTGCACATTCCCACTCTACAAACCTGCAAAGTATACCTGTACCAAATTTGGTAGCTCTAGGTTCAATGGTCTGTTCTGTAGACCGCCAACACACACTTTCTCTTTCATTATTAGTAGAGATTAATGTTTTTTATGATACTTGGATTGTGCTCTGCATGTTAATATATTTTTAAGTTAACGGAAGTATCATAATATTATTGGAGTGCAAGTCAAATGGTTTCCGCCTATCCTCTCGACTTGCACTGCTATGCTCCACTAGCTTAGGAGACATTAAAGTTCCTTCTTTGTTGCTCGATTTGATTGCCTAAATATAAAGGTGCCCTTAAACAATAAAATTTACTAAAATAAAGCTTACTTCATAATAACTATATAAAGTGCAGTTCACTTTTTTATTCCTTGATTTATTAATACATACAATGAAACCTGTGTATAACGGTACTGTCTATAACAATAAACCTACCTATAGCGATATTTTATTTGGTCCCGGCGGAATTCTTATTCACTCAATGTATTTTCAACCTGCCTATGGTGATAATCACTTTTTAGATGAACATGTCTGTAACGACAATTTTACCTCCTTAGAAATCTGGTTAAAAAAATATTGATTTTTTTCCCCTTAGAAAACGACACCCCATGGTCCAAAATGTCATATATAACAGAACAACACTCCATACCCCTCTACCTGGAATCCGAATAATTGATTCTTTAGGAATATGAGATAACAGGGGAACTGTAATGTGCAAGGATATTTGTTGCCTTCCTCCGGCTAAGTACGGTCGAACTTATTCATTCGCAGTCAGCAGTTTAGACTAACCATTTGTTCCTTGAGTTCGTTTTTGAGGTGCTAAAGCCTTGAATCTACAACGGCATGGCGTAAAACATTGGCAATTGAAAACATTGCACAAAACATTGGCATTATTATGAAATAAAAATATGCTGATATCGCCCTATCTATATGTTTAGTTCTCAAAAAAGTTTAAAAAATTTTAAGTTTATAAAATAAAATTTCATATCAGTGTGTATCTGCAAGATGAATCAATAAGAACAATAAAATTAGTTACTACATTAACACATGTACGAGTACATAAATATCGGCTACGCAAATGCTCAAACTGTCTACAACGATAACTTGTCTACAACAATATATTTTCTAGATCCCTACATTATCGTTATTGATAGGTTCGACTGTGTATGCTTATTTGAGTCAATCATTCTCCCCATATGAGGTAGAACGAAGTACGAAAATATTGTTGCAAAAATGTAATGTCTCTTTCCTGCCTCACTATTCTTATGTTTGGGAACATAGTTTTACAGGGGTAAGTATGGAATGGTCGGCCTGGACCCCTGACCTTGGGGACCATTTTGGCGACAAATCGATGATTCCAGAAAATGCGACCATTTTCTCGATATCTCTATTAGGAAAGAAAATACTCTTGAATGCACGAAAAAACTCCATGTGACGTCACGGCCCGTCGGGGAGAGTATATAAGGGCCGCGCTGGGATCAGAGAGGGCAGTGTTGACCGACTGGAACGATTTTGGAGTTTCGTCTGCAGTGCGGGCTGGAAAGCTGGTGAGCTGAGCGCTATTGAAAGTGCTGTTACTGTCGTTATTAGTGATTTGCTGACTGTTTGCGTTGCTGAACCTGAAAGTGCTATACGGTTATTACTTGTGAATTGTTGTCAGTTTGCGTTGCTAATCTGTACAAGATCTATTGCTCCTGTTACCTGTGCTTCGTGTTCTCCTGAATAATTGTGAATAAACCTTCATTCTCTATTATCTGCGTGTTGGACTGTTTCCACCATACACTCACAGAACTATCTTTGTAACAATATAGATGCTACTATACCATACCTATGATATGCAGATGATATTTTATAGACCAACTGTTTGAAAACGTTATGAAAAGAGTAAAATAAAAGTTATCTATATTCACTCGCGTGATTGCTTTAATAATAATGTATAATGCTGATTCAGTAATGCGGCTGAAATTTCGAAAAAAGTTGATTGTTCATCTACTTGCAAACGCTATGCAAAAAGAGAAATATGGGTTTTAATTCAATCACATGATTGCTTTAATCTTGTTGTATCGGTATTGCGGCGGAAAGTTCAAAAAGAACTGGTTACAAACTTTATGTAGAAAGTGAAATATGACTTTTATCAATTCAATAGCTTAAGTGCTTCATTGCTATTGTCTTAGTAATACAGCTGAAATTCTATGTGTTTTTGTTGAATTATTGTAAAATCATAGTAAATGTCTGATATGACATGTCGATAACATTTCGAGATGCGTGGTTTTTGCCAGGCTTCCTTGTTATATTAGAAGAAAAAACAAGAATATTCTTAAATAGGAATAAAAATCTTAATTTTTTCATACAAATTATAATTTTTCATAAGAAAAAAACATTTTGACATAAATTGAGAATACACATATTTTTTTAATATTTATTTTCCTTTTGATCCTGGTTTTATTTTGTTGAGCTATTTTATTGGATAACAAATATTATCTTCATGTTCTTAAGAAATAGCTGAACTTGAAAAGTTTTTTGCCAGATTTCTTTTGAATTTATTATCATATAGGATGATTTTTACAAAACATTACTTACGTCGTAAAGGTGATGAGCTTCCATTACAGCTAGATCACGGTCCATTTCAGCAAAATACTCTCTGTCTTTATCCGTCAAGGCTGAGATCAATTTCTGGATGTCGCCCCTTAATCCACTGCTCAGGAATTCACCTAAATCATGTTTGTATTCTACAAGAATAAATTGCTCGTTAATTTGCGAATTCCAGTACCAACAGAGGTATTTCAACGAAAACGAACAGCTTGCTTCAAATTATTATACAAAATAAATAAATAATAATTCCTAACGATTGAGCATTTTTTTTATCGTTTCCTTTTTACTACACGCTATAAACCACGGGGAGTATTGTTTCTTTGACCTTCTCATATACAGTAGACTCCGCTTAATGTGATCGCGGTTAATGTTATTATTCGCTTTATATTATCAGAAACCTCTGGCCCCGAATCAACGTATTCAAATGTACACAAAATTTTTCGTTTAGTGTGATCACTACATCGGTTAACGTTATCAGTTTTGAAGTAGAGAATTGACCACTGCCTCATTAGCTAGCGATCGACGTTCGCAGAATTTCTCGTTCCACTTGCAAGGAAACACCTCGGGCCACTTTCCCCCACACATCGCAAGAATTTCCGGAGTTATTTTTCATGACCTCTCTTTGAAGATCATCCATTTAGCGGGCAGGAACGTGACTGTTGGTAATTGTCATTGCAAAAGGAGGAGTATGGAGAATGGATGTCCAATGACGAGGACATTCCAGTAGCTGCCACACTAAAAAAAAAGACTTGGAAATTTGCCAAATAATAGAAGTCGATGATTACGACGGGGACGAATGTATTAAAGAAAACCCTCCAACGATCGCCGAAATGAGGCAAGACCTTGATATTTTGAAACGCGGCGTGCAGCATCGTTCAACTAATTTTAAAAAACAACTCGAGTACGAACAATATAAATGAACTGTTAAGGAATAACTGTCGTCAAGCAACAATTAATGCATTTTTAAAATAAATTATACACAGCCCTGAGGTAAGTGTTTTCTTTTTCCATTTTGTTTCTTTTCCCATGATGTGGTAAAAATATAGTTGATTTTACCCAATTCGGTTATTGTTATCAATCAGTTAATGATGTCAAAATTCTTAAGTCCCTAAGTGATCACATTAAGCGGAGTCTACTGTACTTTCAAAACGTGTTGGGCTTAGCTCCTCCAGTAAAGTGAAGAAAATCGAATATGCCTTTTGAAATAGTACATTTTTCCGTTAACCCTTTCCGGTGCAAGGCATTGCATTTTTTGAAATATGATGAAAAAACATCATGAATGGGTTTAGTTTATTGTCAAGACATAGAATCTACAAATTTTTTTTTAACTTGCATCATTCCGAGGGGGTCATGCCCCTTTGGGGACACCCTCTCATATGAGGACCCCTTTAGATAGAGACATCTTGATACGCTCAAAAAATATTGTTCAATCCTAAAGAAAATCATAAATTAAAACTTCAAGAATATTGGAGGGAAATTGTCGAGTGAATTTGCTAAAATTGTAAAAGACAAGAACTCAAAATATTTCCTATCTCTGAGATAAGGATTTTTTGCATTTTTAATCTCTAATATTTCCGATTCGAAAGCGAAATTCCATAGTGCTGCCATCTACATTCTAAAAGGTGTACTATTAACTACCTTTGCGTACATCTTTCCGGGTTTCAAAGTGGATTGGGATTTTTTAGAGAAAATTTTAAAGTTGGTGTCCTCTTTTGTGACCACTGCCCGGAAAGGGTTAACGGATGTGGTCCGGAATTTGACACCGATATAACGTGATCCTGTCAAAACAACATGTTAAAATTCATACATCTAGCTATAATATCGAAAAACCCCTATGATGGATTTGTTCCAAAATGTGATACTTATCTACAATTTTGATGATAAAACCATGCGCCAAATTCCATAAATCTAGCTCGTTGCGTTTTCCAGTTTTTGTTTGCACACAAACGGACAAACAGAAGGAATTTCCTTTCGTGAGTTTTGTTCAAAATATGATACAGATCTACAATTTTGGTTCAAACCACACGCCAAATTTCCTTAGTCTAGCTCATTTCGGTTTTGAGTCATCATGTTTGCAGAAAGACTTACTTCCAGATATAGCTCAAAAAATTGGTTCTTCGGTCTCAGGGAGGTTTGAAACCAGAAAGTTCCTTAAAATGCGAATGTAGAATTTTTTGATGATAACAACGCTTTCTTTTATACGAAGTATTCTTTTTTATTTTCTGTTACTTCCTATGCAAAAAAGTTTTTATTTTAAATATGCACTTAAATTTACTTAAAATAAACTTTCTTCTATGCTTCATATACAAAAAAATAAAATAAGTTATGTTGTTCTTAAATCAGTAAGAACATGGTGTTTTTTAAAAATAATTTTAAAATCATCAATATTATTTACAAAAATAGTAGAAAAAGATAACTTACTTTCCTTAAAAACTGCTTTAATATAACGTAGCTCCTAAAAAGATATTTTTAAAAGTGAGCAAAAAAGGATGCTGTTTTAATTAAAATTATGAAACAACGCTTTAGCAACTGAAAAGTACAGTAAAGATAATGAAACAGTAAAAGTATAGTTTTTTTTACTTCGAAGTTAAGAGTACTTACATAATATTGTGTAATTATTGAAAAAAATAGAATAAAATTCTTAAAAAGAAAATGAACAACTCGTTTCATAATTTTCCGCAATATCTCTGCATTTGTCATCACTAAAACATACGTTTTGTTATTACCAATAACTGATTTTTTAAAAAAACCTTTCTATGCATCTCTTTATACATTTTAATTTCATTTCAAAATATAAGGCAATAACAAAAATAGCTTTCAACGTTCACCTTAACTCACAAATTACTAATATAATAGCCCAGATCTGTCTCTTACTGATCCGGTAACGCTCTGACGTCACCAACAATAAAATTCGCGCCATAGCACTACGAGACGTTAAACAGCATTATTTCATTGTTAGATAACCTAAATTTCAGTAATTTTAAATTTAAAAGAGTAATTGTCGTTCTAATTCCAAATTTAATAGCTCTAAAATAGTGAAATAAAATTTGCTATCGATTGATATAAAATGTATCTCGCTATGATCAGTAGTTCCCGAGAAATGTTAAATTATATTAATCATATATTTCAAATTAATTTCCTTTTTTTAATAGAAAGTACTAAATCACGTCAGTGGTATATCATGCGCGTGATATAGTTTGGACGAAACGATGCATCTCATTATTTATTGCAATCACGATGATATAATTTGATAATATTTTTGGCAACGTTAAAATTTACACAAAGACATCTGAAGTACAAAGAAAATTGTTAAACAACGAAAAATACTTCACACGGAATGTTGTTTACCAAGAGGTTTTTTGAATAAAGAAATATGTAAATAAAAAAAATATTTCCTGTCATAAAACATATGTTTATTTTATTTGTTTTCAATCAATGTTAAACATTTCTCTTGCTTATATATCTATTTAAACACGTCAAATTTTAAGGGAAATTTCTCGAATGAAGAGGCAATTTGCACCCGTCATACCATGACGGTTTTTTTTAGTTAAATAGAAATGTTTAAATAGAAAAATAGGTACTTTAAAATTATATTGCGGGAGCTAACCGCTATTTTATGAATTTCAGTTTCTCTCTTGTAAATTGAACCCAAGTGCATGTAGTTAGAGACATAAAATAGAATCAACTGCAATCCGTCTGACAACGGACAATTTAGAATGCAGAAACGAATTTTGAAAAGGTACAGTGTCGGAATTTTTTTCCAATTGCTTATCAGGGAAAAAAAGAAATATCCGGAAAAGGAAATTTTGGACACCGTTCGGAATTATACAGGGCGTCCACACTATTCGTGGTCCAATGGTTCATTTCTAAACCGTTAGAAATAGACATATAGTTTCAATCGGAAAAATGCTTTAAATGAAGGGAAGAATTATATTTTATGCTTTATCAGTCACTAAATATATTTCTGAAAAAGTTACGAATTCTAACTTTTTATACGGTCCACCGGTCCTATCAGTCATATTTAGTAAAATATTTTTGACACTCTAACATTTTAAACAAAAAAAGTCCCACTCTTCTGCGACTGAAACTAACCGAGTTATAGAGTTTTGAATTTCATGATTTTTAACCAATCAGCGGTGTCGTCGAGTAAGTGCTGCGCATTGATTGGTGGATCGTCTTCAAGACGGCTATTGAAATGGTGTAAAGTGGTCTAAGTCAGCGATATTGAAAGCTCCATAACTCGGTCAGTTTTAGTCTCAGAAGAGTGGTACTTTTTTGTTTAAAATGTTGGAGTGTGAAAAATATTTTACTAAATATAATGGATAGGACCAAGGGAATATATCAAAAGTTAGATTTCGTAACCTTTTCAGGAATATATTTATTCTCTCAAAAATCATATATTATAATTCTTCCCTTTATTTAAAACATTTTTTCAATTGGAACTACATGTCTATCTCTAACGGTTTAGAAATTAGCTATTGGACCGCGATAAGTGTGGGCACCCTGTATAGTTGCGTGCAATTTAAGAAAATATAAACATCGATAAACAGTGAAAAAAGACGTATTCAGATTCAGAGAATTTGAAACTTTTGAAAGAATTTGATTCCGGAGCAAAAATGGAATCCACTTTATCAAACTGACAACTTTTTTCCTTCAGGCAGTAAATTTAGTTCCGACACGCGAATCCGAAAGTAAGTGGTTTTTACGACTGAATACAAACTAGGACAATTAATAATACTTTATAATTATCAAAAAGTTACTGTATAGGAAGTGCCAAAATTGTAGATGTGATAAGTTTGTATTTTGTGCTATTGGGTAAAATTTTATTAGAAAATGTTATTAAAACCTACATTGTCTCTTGACATATTTATACGAATTGCTTATTCAGCAACGAGTCACGGCACTTACCGTCATATAACATCAATTGGGCACCGATATGATAAAATTTATATTTGAAATCGTTCTATTAAAATATAAAATGTGATTTTTCTTTAAAAAGGACGTGTAGAGAGGAATGAAATCTAAAATCTTAGCTTTATTCTTTCTTAGAGATTCCGAACTTAAGAAACCAACCTGTGTGCTTAGTTTATTTATATAGATTAATGTTCCGTTTGGAAACAACACAACGGCAAATTGGGATGTATCTCGTCATGTTGAGTCGTAGACACACTGTAAAAAAAATCCCGTAAAATTTACAGTTTTAAACCGGCAGCTGGGTTGGTTGTGCAAAACCGTAAAAGTTACGAAGTAAATCCGTAGGCACAACGGTTTTTTACCGTACAGGAACAAGTTTTTTCCGTAAAAGTTACGAAGTAAATCCGTAGTCACAACGGTTTTTTACCGTATGAGATCAAGTTTTCTCGTTAAAAATTAAATCATCGAAGTAAGTGACGTCATCGACTGAGTTGAGTTGTTTTCTCCTTCTGTTCGAGTTGAGTTGAAACGTGCTGATGTGTATTATCGATTAGGAATATTAATTAATCAAGGCTTTATTATTAATTTCAATTAATCTAATTTTTAATTGAACTTACTTGGACGATTTCGATGCAAGATGGTGACAAAACGTCGAACTCCTCCGAGCCGGGGATCGAAACTGCGTTCATAGAAACAAAAGGCAGTCGCTCTAACCACTAGACCACCGGAGACTTCAGAAAATGAAGTAAAAATAATCTATTTGAGTTTTAAAGTCACTATAGCTCTAGTGGCGCAACCTAGTGGTGTAAAAATCAACTATTGCCAGAACACGTGTTTTAAGGTTAGCTTTCATGAGTGAAAACAGGTTACTGCAACATGTGTAAACAATAGCGGAGATGGAACCCTATTAAAAACATGAAATGAATGCAATAAAATTACATTTAAGAAAAGGGAAAGTTATACGGAAAGCAATACCGTATGACGAAAAATAGAATTTGAACTGACGGTTTTAAACCGTTTATGGCTGGAGCGGAAAACGGGGAAGAACCGTTTTGTCAACAAAACAGCTTTAAACCGTCAAATATACGGAAAAAGTCCGGGAAAAAAACGGATATTTTTTACAGTGCAGATGACGACGACCATCTGAGCAAGCGCCTGCTCTCCAAACTTTCACACCACATTTGTTAAAAGAAGTTTCACCCGAAAGGATTAAAGCTGGACATTCATGAGCGCTGCGTTCCAAACAATTTTGAGTCCGTTGTTCCAAAACCCGTCGTCAATGCCAAAATCCGAATTGGCACGATGCAGTCGAAATGTTTGGATTTTCATCCGGTTCAGATTTTCATTCGGCGCAAGAGGCCATAAATCTGAAATACAATCGCTGGTAGAGGGAGCGATGATCTCTCACAAACGCGAAAACCACAAAATGGGGGAGGGGGATCAAGCTCTCTCGGGAAAGAGGGGCGGGGTTCCAGTTTTGAAAGTGGGAGGAGGGGTAGACACAGTAGCCCTGGAAGATTGAAGTGACCGGCTGTGTCGTTTGCATGGAGCCTCCGTGAATGACCCACCTAAATGGATGAACTGAAAACTGGAACTGTCTGGTGAGACGCGCTCCAAATGATGTGGAAAGGTCCGACCGTCAATGTCTAGCTTAACGCATGCCAAACCGATAAACATGGCGGACCTTTGGTGGAATATAATCTCGAACCAGCGAACCTCCGATCCTGAGGCCAAGACACAGCCGCTAAATCTTTGGTGTCAAAATGTTTCCTTTGGATTTCTTTACTCATTTTCTTCTATATTTTTAAACACTACAATGTTGTCGCTTATTTTTCAACTTCTTCAAATTAAAATTTATGATAGATGCTTTTGCGATATTTCAATCAATACTAGTTTTATGTTTCAAAAATAACATCGGGAGAGTTCCTAAATTGATTATATACATGTTAGATAAAAGTCGACATTCAATAGTTTTAATTTTTTTCATTTAAGTTTCGTTTTAAAAGAAATTTTAGACATTCCATGCATAATCCAAGCTTAAAATCTCCTTATCCCATGAATTCAAAACCCAATTGTAATTATTTATTAAGGGCTAACATTTAGTTACAACACCATTTCTACATGCCACTACTACTACCATGAAGGCATGCTTTTTAATGAGATTCATTTTCTGATTTACGGATAGAAAAATCCAATTTTGAATTATATACCGGAATTGTTTTACGACAAAAATATTTAGAAAGTCGAAAATAGAATATAATCAATGCTAAAATACTACATTTAGACTGTAATTAATAGGTTAAATAGATTTGTATACGCTACCTATAAAGGTCAAATTAATTAGAAAAAGAAGGAAAACAATAAAAAATAAAATAAGAAATGATAATAAAAAATATTAAACTAGTCTGTATGACACTAAATACTTTCTCTCTCAAAATTTTGACAAATGATCGGAATAAACTTATGCTTAAGTCGCCAGAAAACAATTTTATCTAAACAAGCAAATGAAATAAAATCTCTCGCTTCATTAAATTGTGATAAATGCGACTTTTATTTTTAAATAAAATGTAATTTTCCTTACCATATATTCCAAAGCAACCAAGATTTCGATTATACAATTTTCATCTGCCCTGTATCCCTGCGAAAATAGATATAAATGTAATAGATTGTATGGGAACTCGTATGAAAGGGGTCAATTCATGCTGTCACGTGACAGACATCAAGGGAGCTGCACCAGTTTTGGAATCCATGGTGCTTCATAGCACAGTGCAACACACTGTGCAGTTATATGATATGCATGGTGACGTTCACCACGTCACTTTGACGTCACGTGAATTGACTCCATTCAACCACCAAAAATATGATCGTTCAGAAAGGAATACACATACCTTCAGTGCAGAATGCAGACACTCAACAATATATTCTGCTACTGGCGTTAGAAGAGCTAAACAAATATCTTCGAAGTGACCGCCTAGTTCAGCTTTGATATCTTCTTCCAAGCTCTAAAATGAAAGTAAATCTTTTAAATACCGCTCGCACTAATTAATTATTTCTAAACATTTTTTAATGTGCACGATTGAGGCAAATATTAAACTACAAATATCTTAACTGCTAAATTTTTGCAGATGAAGAATTGCTTCGATTTCTGAATTAATTGCAATAAGATCAGTAAGTATTTCGTGTTGCAGTAAAATATAGTGTCGAAGAAATCTAGCTCAATTTATAAGGCTCCCGTTTCTGCAAATTACTGAAAAAACTATTAAGACAACCAACAGACTAAAGAAAATATTCAATCTGTTTGCTGTTCAAAAAATCC
>BGPR01044505.1:0-12593 GCA_013235015.1 Araneus ventricosus | reverse complement strand
TTTTAGAGTCTAGTTTTCAAGATAATTATTTTAATTGGATTTCCTTTGAGAGTCTAGTTTTCAAGATAATGATTTTAATTGTATTTCCTTTCAGTGTCTAGTTTTCAAGATTAATTATTTTAATTGGATTTCCTTTTAGTTGTCATTAATTGTACGCAGTCATGCAATCTGGGACCAACTATCTATAATCTTATAAATTTCTAGTTTGCTATAGGAAACTGTACCCGAGTGAAGTTTTTCTGCACAATAGAACCAAATACAATTCACTGTACAACAGACTGCTAATAATGAATGTTTTAAAAATGCAGCATCGCAATATTTTCTTTTTCAGTCTTACCTGCGTCAAGTTAATGTTTTATTTTCTTACTTATTTTCTAACATTGGAGTGAAGCAAAAGTTTTTTTATTAGAAATGGGGACGTGAATGTTATTTCCACTCAGAAAGGGCCTCGAGTGGAAAAAGTGTAAGAAACCCGGATTTTACAATATAATTGAGTTTGAGAAACAACTGTCATGGCCCCTAAACAAAACTGACAACTTAATCTAGAAATTATATAATCAGTTTTTAAGATTTTTCTTTTTGGAAGTAACACTATGCGAATAAAATATGTCAGAATAAAGGCGGCATGCTCTTACCTATGGCTAAGAGGGCGTGTTTTATGTTTCCACCGAATTCTGATTTGATGGCCTCTTCCATGAGGTGACCAGAGATTTTCTCGTAAGCCGCTATGGTCGCTCTCAGCTGCTCGCGGCTTCGAGTAGCAAGGACTGTAATGAACAAATCCTGATCCGATCCCCAACTTTTCGATAAACCTGCCTAAAAGGATTTGAAAAATGATATTAATAGATATGTGATATAATTAATTCATTAATGCACAAAAATTCCTTTTAATTCTATTATTTTCAATTGCAGCGTGATCCAAAAGCCGCGAAAAAAAATTAAAAATCAAAATTCTCAAATGAATGAAGATAAAAAGACGCCGTTTGAATCGAAAGATTAAAATGGAGTCATTTTTTTTTGTTGGGGAACCGTGATTCATTGGAGATAGAGAGTGTAGCTGTCAAATGTGGAATCATTTTTTCCCCACAGAATTAAGCAATATTTCAGTTGGCATGAGAAGATGAATACCTGCGTGTGTTCTTTGATGTGAAAAGTATAGTATATCTTAGTGCTCTGAAAAAGTTCGGTTCCTTGTCAGACCGTCGTGCTCTTCAATGGAAGTCGGCTTATTCAACTTTTGCAAGCCGTTATTCCACCCCAAATCTGAAATTATATAATGCATAACCACCAACCAAAGAACCATCTGGTGGTTTAGATCCTAAACTATATATATGTTACCAATAAATCACAGTGAACTGTTGATCTTCTCGCTAAAGGCGAATTGCTTCCACGTCATACCGAAGAAGGGGAAAAAGGGGGCAACATTTCTCCCTTCCTTCCAAAAGGGAACAACTTTCCTTGACCTTGTCCACTAAAGGTGTTGTCCATTCAGTGACCTTCACCGATTTCAGAGCAACAGATGATGCTTTCAAAAAGATTTTAAAATTTCGCCGAAATAATATACAGATTTGAAACTAACAACATTAGAAAGGTGAAAATTCGCACTCTAAAATGGTATAAAAATAATTTTCGTGCTTTAATTACTTCTGAAGTTATTTACGAAAAATGGCAGTAAACGGAATTTTTTTATTTTTTATTTTTAAATAATTAAAGTTTGAATAAAAAATTTTAAAAAATGGCTCCGAGCTGCACATTCCCACTCTACAAACCTGCAAAGTATACCTGTACCAAATTTGGTAGCTCTAGGTTCAATGGTCTGTTCTGTAGACCGCCAACACACACTTTCTCTTTCATTATTAGTAGAGATTAATGTTTTTTATGATACTTGGATTGTGCTCTGCATGTTAATATATTTTTAAGTTAACGGAAGTATCATAATATTATTGGAGTGCAAGTCAAATGGTTTCCGCCTATCCTCTCGACTTGCACTGCTATGCTCCACTAGCTTAGGAGACATTAAAGTTCCTTCTTTGTTGCTCGATTTGATTGCCTAAATATAAAGGTGCCCTTAAACAATAAAATTTACTAAAATAAAGCTTACTTCATAATAACTATATAAAGTGCAGTTCACTTTTTTATTCCTTGATTTATTAATACATACAATGAAACCTGTGTATAACGGTACTGTCTATAACAATAAACCTACCTATAGCGATATTTTATTTGGTCCCGGCGGAATTCTTATTCACTCAATGTATTTTCAACCTGCCTATGGTGATAATCACTTTTTAGATGAACATGTCTGTAACGACAATTTTACCTCCTTAGAAATCTGGTTAAAAAAATATTGATTTTTTTCCCCTTAGAAAACGACACCCCATGGTCCAAAATGTCATATATAACAGAACAACACTCCATACCCCTCTACCTGGAATCCGAATAATTGATTCTTTAGGAATATGAGATAACAGGGGAACTGTAATGTGCAAGGATATTTGTTGCCTTCCTCCGGCTAAGTACGGTCGAACTTATTCATTCGCAGTCAGCAGTTTAGACTAACCATTTGTTCCTTGAGTTCGTTTTTGAGGTGCTAAAGCCTTGAATCTACAACGGCATGGCGTAAAACATTGGCAATTGAAAACATTGCACAAAACATTGGCATTATTATGAAATAAAAATATGCTGATATCGCCCTATCTATATGTTTAGTTCTCAAAAAAGTTTAAAAAATTTTAAGTTTATAAAATAAAATTTCATATCAGTGTGTATCTGCAAGATGAATCAATAAGAACAATAAAATTAGTTACTACATTAACACATGTACGAGTACATAAATATCGGCTACGCAAATGCTCAAACTGTCTACAACGATAACTTGTCTACAACAATATATTTTCTAGATCCCTACATTATCGTTATTGATAGGTTCGACTGTGTATGCTTATTTGAGTCAATCATTCTCCCCATATGAGGTAGAACGAAGTACGAAAATATTGTTGCAAAAATGTAATGTCTCTTTCCTGCCTCACTATTCTTATGTTTGGGAACATAGTTTTACAGGGGTAAGTATGGAATGGTCGGCCTGGACCCCTGACCTTGGGGACCATTTTGGCGACAAATCGATGATTCCAGAAAATGCGACCATTTTCTCGATATCTCTATTAGGAAAGAAAATACTCTTGAATGCACGAAAAAACTCCATGTGACGTCACGGCCCGTCGGGGAGAGTATATAAGGGCCGCGCTGGGATCAGAGAGGGCAGTGTTGACCGACTGGAACGATTTTGGAGTTTCGTCTGCAGTGCGGGCTGGAAAGCTGGTGAGCTGAGCGCTATTGAAAGTGCTGTTACTGTCGTTATTAGTGATTTGCTGACTGTTTGCGTTGCTGAACCTGAAAGTGCTATACGGTTATTACTTGTGAATTGTTGTCAGTTTGCGTTGCTAATCTGTACAAGATCTATTGCTCCTGTTACCTGTGCTTCGTGTTCTCCTGAATAATTGTGAATAAACCTTCATTCTCTATTATCTGCGTGTTGGACTGTTTCCACCATACACTCACAGAACTATCTTTGTAACAATATAGATGCTACTATACCATACCTATGATATGCAGATGATATTTTATAGACCAACTGTTTGAAAACGTTATGAAAAGAGTAAAATAAAAGTTATCTATATTCACTCGCGTGATTGCTTTAATAATAATGTATAATGCTGATTCAGTAATGCGGCTGAAATTTCGAAAAAAGTTGATTGTTCATCTACTTGCAAACGCTATGCAAAAAGAGAAATATGGGTTTTAATTCAATCACATGATTGCTTTAATCTTGTTGTATCGGTATTGCGGCGGAAAGTTCAAAAAGAACTGGTTACAAACTTTATGTAGAAAGTGAAATATGACTTTTATCAATTCAATAGCTTAAGTGCTTCATTGCTATTGTCTTAGTAATACAGCTGAAATTCTATGTGTTTTTGTTGAATTATTGTAAAATCATAGTAAATGTCTGATATGACATGTCGATAACATTTCGAGATGCGTGGTTTTTGCCAGGCTTCCTTGTTATATTAGAAGAAAAAACAAGAATATTCTTAAATAGGAATAAAAATCTTAATTTTTTCATACAAATTATAATTTTTCATAAGAAAAAAACATTTTGACATAAATTGAGAATACACATATTTTTTTAATATTTATTTTCCTTTTGATCCTGGTTTTATTTTGTTGAGCTATTTTATTGGATAACAAATATTATCTTCATGTTCTTAAGAAATAGCTAAACTTGAAAAGTTTTTTGCCAGATTTCTTTTGAATTTATTATCATATAGGATGATTTTTACAAAACATTACTTACGTCGTAAAGGTGATGAGCTTCCATTACAGCTAGATCACGGTCCATTTCAGCAAAATACTCTCTGTCTTTATCCGTCAAGGCTGAGATCAATTTCTGGATGTCGCCCCTTAATCCACTGCTCAGGAATTCACCTAAATCATGTTTGTATTCTACAAGAATAAATTGCTCGTTAATTTGCGAATTCCAGTACCAACAGAGGTATTTCAACGAAAACGAACAGCTTGCTTCAAATTATTATACAAAATAAATAAATAATAATTCCTAACGATTGAGCATTTTTTTTATCGTTTCCTTTTTACTACACGCTATAAACCACGGGGAGTATTGTTTCTTTGACCTTCTCATATACAGTAGACTCCGCTTAATGTGATCGCGGTTAATGTTATTATTCGCTTTATATTATCAGAAACCTCTGGCCCCGAATCAACGTATTCAAATGTACACAAAATTTTTCGTTTAGTGTGATCACTACATCGGTTAACGTTATCAGTTTTGAAGTAGAGAATTGACCACTGCCTCATTAGCTAGCGATCGACGTTCGCAGAATTTCTCGTTCCACTTGCAAGGAAACACCTCGGGCCACTTTCCCCCACACATCGCAAGAATTTCCGGAGTTATTTTTCATGACCTCTCTTTGAAGATCATCCATTTAGCGGGCAGGAACGTGACTGTTGGTAATTGTCATTGCAAAAGGAGGAGTATGGAGAATGGATGTCCAATGACGAGGACATTCCAGTAGCTGCCACACTAAAAAAAAAGACTTGGAAATTTGCCAAATAATAGAAGTCGATGATTACGACGGGGACGAATGTATTAAAGAAAACCCTCCAACGATCGCCGAAATGAGGCAAGACCTTGATATTTTGAAACGCGGCGTGCAGCATCGTTCAACTAATTTTAAAAAACAACTCGAGTACGAACAATATAAATGAACTGTTAAGGAATAACTGTCGTCAAGCAACAATTAATGCATTTTTAAAATAAATTATACACAGCCCTGAGGTAAGTGTTTTCTTTTTCCATTTTGTTTCTTTTCCCATGATGTGGTAAAAATATAGTTGATTTTACCCAATTCGGTTATTGTTATCAATCAGTTAATGATGTCAAAATTCTTAAGTCCCTAAGTGATCACATTAAGCGGAGTCTACTGTACTTTCAAAACGTGTTGGGCTTAGCTCCTCCAGTAAAGTGAAGAAAATCGAATATGCCTTTTGAAATAGTACATTTTTCCGTTAACCCTTTCCGGTGCAAGGCATTGCATTTTTTGAAATATGATGAAAAAACATCATGAATGGGTTTAGTTTATTGTCAAGACATAGAATCTACAAATTTTTTTTTAACTTGCATCATTCCGAGGGGGTCATGCCCCTTTGGGGACACCCTCTCATATGAGGACCCCTTTAGATAGAGACATCTTGATACGCTCAAAAAATATTGTTCAATCCTAAAGAAAATCATAAATTAAAACTTCAAGAATATTGGAGGGAAATTGTCGAGTGAATTTGCTAAAATTGTAAAAGACAAGAACTCAAAATATTTCCTATCTCTGAGATAAGGATTTTTTGCATTTTTAATCTCTAATATTTCCGATTCGAAAGCGAAATTCCATAGTGCTGCCATCTACATTCTAAAAGGTGTACTATTAACTACCTTTGCGTACATCTTTCCGGGTTTCAAAGTGGATTGGGATTTTTTAGAGAAAATTTTAAAGTTGGTGTCCTCTTTTGTGACCACTGCCCGGAAAGGGTTAACGGATGTGGTCCGGAATTTGACACCGATATAACGTGATCCTGTCAAAACAACATGTTAAAATTCATACATCTAGCTATAATATCGAAAAACCCCTATGATGGATTTGTTCCAAAATGTGATACTTATCTACAATTTTGATGATAAAACCATGCGCCAAATT
Source organism: Araneus ventricosus (assembly GCA_013235015.1). NCBI lineage: Eukaryota > Metazoa > Arthropoda > Arachnida > Araneae > Araneidae > Araneus > Araneus ventricosus. The sequence continues at coordinate 6,330 of BGPR01044505.1, read as the reverse complement.
CCATAAATCTAGCTCGTTGCGTTTTCCAGTTTTTGTTTGCACACAAACGGACAAACAGAAGGAATTTCCTTTCGTGAGTTTTGTTCAAAATATGATACAGATCTACAATTTTGGTTCAAACCACACGCCAAATTTCCTTAGTCTAGCTCATTTCGGTTTTGAGTCATCATGTTTGCAGAAAGACTTACTTCCAGATATAGCTCAAAAAATTGGTTCTTCGGTCTCAGGGAGGTTTGAAACCAGAAAGTTCCTTAAAATGCGAATGTAGAATTTTTTGATGATAACAACGCTTTCTTTTATACGAAGTATTCTTTTTTATTTTCTGTTACTTCCTATGCAAAAAAGTTTTTATTTTAAATATGCACTTAAATTTACTTAAAATAAACTTTCTTCTATGCTTCATATACAAAAAAATAAAATAAGTTATGTTGTTCTTAAATCAGTAAGAACATGGTGTTTTTTAAAAATAATTTTAAAATCATCAATATTATTTACAAAAATAGTAGAAAAAGATAACTTACTTTCCTTAAAAACTGCTTTAATATAACGTAGCTCCTAAAAAGATATTTTTAAAAGTGAGCAAAAAAGGATGCTGTTTTAATTAAAATTATGAAACAACGCTTTAGCAACTGAAAAGTACAGTAAAGATAATGAAACAGTAAAAGTATAGTTTTTTTTACTTCGAAGTTAAGAGTACTTACATAATATTGTGTAATTATTGAAAAAAATAGAATAAAATTCTTAAAAAGAAAATGAACAACTCGTTTCATAATTTTCCGCAATATCTCTGCATTTGTCATCACTAAAACATACGTTTTGTTATTACCAATAACTGATTTTTTAAAAAAACCTTTCTATGCATCTCTTTATACATTTTAATTTCATTTCAAAATATAAGGCAATAACAAAAATAGCTTTCAACGTTCACCTTAACTCACAAATTACTAATATAATAGCCCAGATCTGTCTCTTACTGATCCGGTAACGCTCTGACGTCACCAACAATAAAATTCGCGCCATAGCACTACGAGACGTTAAACAGCATTATTTCATTGTTAGATAACCTAAATTTCAGTAATTTTAAATTTAAAAGAGTAATTGTCGTTCTAATTCCAAATTTAATAGCTCTAAAATAGTGAAATAAAATTTGCTATCGATTGATATAAAATGTATCTCGCTATGATCAGTAGTTCCCGAGAAATGTTAAATTATATTAATCATATATTTCAAATTAATTTCCTTTTTTTAATAGAAAGTACTAAATCACGTCAGTGGTATATCATGCGCGTGATATAGTTTGGACGAAACGATGCATCTCATTATTTATTGCAATCACGATGATATAATTTGATAATATTTTTGGCAACGTTAAAATTTACACAAAGACATCTGAAGTACAAAGAAAATTGTTAAACAACGAAAAATACTTCACACGGAATGTTGTTTACCAAGAGGTTTTTTGAATAAAGAAATATGTAAATAAAAAAAATATTTCCTGTCATAAAACATATGTTTATTTTATTTGTTTTCAATCAATGTTAAACATTTCTCTTGCTTATATATCTATTTAAACACGTCAAATTTTAAGGGAAATTTCTCGAATGAAGAGGCAATTTGCACCCGTCATACCATGACGGTTTTTTTTAGTTAAATAGAAATGTTTAAATAGAAAAATAGGTACTTTAAAATTATATTGCGGGAGCTAACCGCTATTTTATGAATTTCAGTTTCTCTCTTGTAAATTGAACCCAAGTGCATGTAGTTAGAGACATAAAATAGAATCAACTGCAATCCGTCTGACAACGGACAATTTAGAATGCAGAAACGAATTTTGAAAAGGTACAGTGTCGGAATTTTTTTCCAATTGCTTATCAGGGAAAAAAAGAAATATCCGGAAAAGGAAATTTTGGACACCGTTCGGAATTATACAGGGCGTCCACACTATTCGTGGTCCAATGGTTCATTTCTAAACCGTTAGAAATAGACATATAGTTTCAATCGGAAAAATGCTTTAAATGAAGGGAAGAATTATATTTTATGCTTTATCAGTCACTAAATATATTTCTGAAAAAGTTACGAATTCTAACTTTTTATACGGTCCACCGGTCCTATCAGTCATATTTAGTAAAATATTTTTGACACTCTAACATTTTAAACAAAAAAAGTCCCACTCTTCTGCGACTGAAACTAACCGAGTTATAGAGTTTTGAATTTCATGATTTTTAACCAATCAGCGGTGTCGTCGAGTAAGTGCTGCGCATTGATTGGTGGATCGTCTTCAAGACGGCTATTGAAATGGTGTAAAGTGGTCTAAGTCAGCGATATTGAAAGCTCCATAACTCGGTCAGTTTTAGTCTCAGAAGAGTGGTACTTTTTTGTTTAAAATGTTGGAGTGTGAAAAATATTTTACTAAATATAATGGATAGGACCAAGGGAATATATCAAAAGTTAGATTTCGTAACCTTTTCAGGAATATATTTATTCTCTCAAAAATCATATATTATAATTCTTCCCTTTATTTAAAACATTTTTTCAATTGGAACTACATGTCTATCTCTAACGGTTTAGAAATTAGCTATTGGACCGCGATAAGTGTGGGCACCCTGTATAGTTGCGTGCAATTTAAGAAAATATAAACATCGATAAACAGTGAAAAAAGACGTATTCAGATTCAGAGAATTTGAAACTTTTGAAAGAATTTGATTCCGGAGCAAAAATGGAATCCACTTTATCAAACTGACAACTTTTTTCCTTCAGGCAGTAAATTTAGTTCCGACACGCGAATCCGAAAGTAAGTGGTTTTTACGACTGAATACAAACTAGGACAATTAATAATACTTTATAATTATCAAAAAGTTACTGTATAGGAAGTGCCAAAATTGTAGATGTGATAAGTTTGTATTTTGTGCTATTGGGTAAAATTTTATTAGAAAATGTTATTAAAACCTACATTGTCTCTTGACATATTTATACGAATTGCTTATTCAGCAACGAGTCACGGCACTTACCGTCATATAACATCAATTGGGCACCGATATGATAAAATTTATATTTGAAATCGTTCTATTAAAATATAAAATGTGATTTTTCTTTAAAAAGGACGTGTAGAGAGGAATGAAATCTAAAATCTTAGCTTTATTCTTTCTTAGAGATTCCGAACTTAAGAAACCAACCTGTGTGCTTAGTTTATTTATATAGATTAATGTTCCGTTTGGAAACAACACAACGGCAAATTGGGATGTATCTCGTCATGTTGAGTCGTAGACACACTGTAAAAAAAATCCCGTAAAATTTACAGTTTTAAACCGGCAGCTGGGTTGGTTGTGCAAAACCGTAAAAGTTACGAAGTAAATCCGTAGGCACAACGGTTTTTTACCGTACAGGAACAAGTTTTTTCCGTAAAAGTTACGAAGTAAATCCGTAGTCACAACGGTTTTTTACCGTATGAGATCAAGTTTTCTCGTTAAAAATTAAATCATCGAAGTAAGTGACGTCATCGACTGAGTTGAGTTGTTTTCTCCTTCTGTTCGAGTTGAGTTGAAACGTGCTGATGTGTATTATCGATTAGGAATATTAATTAATCAAGGCTTTATTATTAATTTCAATTAATCTAATTTTTAATTGAACTTACTTGGACGATTTCGATGCAAGATGGTGACAAAACGTCGAACTCCTCCGAGCCGGGGATCGAAACTGCGTTCATAGAAACAAAAGGCAGTCGCTCTAACCACTAGACCACCGGAGACTTCAGAAAATGAAGTAAAAATAATCTATTTGAGTTTTAAAGTCACTATAGCTCTAGTGGCGCAACCTAGTGGTGTAAAAATCAACTATTGCCAGAACACGTGTTTTAAGGTTAGCTTTCATGAGTGAAAACAGGTTACTGCAACATGTGTAAACAATAGCGGAGATGGAACCCTATTAAAAACATGAAATGAATGCAATAAAATTACATTTAAGAAAAGGGAAAGTTATACGGAAAGCAATACCGTATGACGAAAAATAGAATTTGAACTGACGGTTTTAAACCGTTTATGGCTGGAGCGGAAAACGGGGAAGAACCGTTTTGTCAACAAAACAGCTTTAAACCGTCAAATATACGGAAAAAGTCCGGGAAAAAAACGGATATTTTTTACAGTGCAGATGACGACGACCATCTGAGCAAGCGCCTGCTCTCCAAACTTTCACACCACATTTGTTAAAAGAAGTTTCACCCGAAAGGATTAAAGCTGGACATTCATGAGCGCTGCGTTCCAAACAATTTTGAGTCCGTTGTTCCAAAACCCGTCGTCAATGCCAAAATCCGAATTGGCACGATGCAGTCGAAATGTTTGGATTTTCATCCGGTTCAGATTTTCATTCGGCGCAAGAGGCCATAAATCTGAAATACAATCGCTGGTAGAGGGAGCGATGATCTCTCACAAACGCGAAAACCACAAAATGGGGGAGGGGGATCAAGCTCTCTCGGGAAAGAGGGGCGGGGTTCCAGTTTTGAAAGTGGGAGGAGGGGTAGACACAGTAGCCCTGGAAGATTGAAGTGACCGGCTGTGTCGTTTGCATGGAGCCTCCGTGAATGACCCACCTAAATGGATGAACTGAAAACTGGAACTGTCTGGTGAGACGCGCTCCAAATGATGTGGAAAGGTCCGACCGTCAATGTCTAGCTTAACGCATGCCAAACCGATAAACATGGCGGACCTTTGGTGGAATATAATCTCGAACCAGCGAACCTCCGATCCTGAGGCCAAGACACAGCCGCTAAATCTTTGGTGTCAAAATGTTTCCTTTGGATTTCTTTACTCATTTTCTTCTATATTTTTAAACACTACAATGTTGTCGCTTATTTTTCAACTTCTTCAAATTAAAATTTATGATAGATGCTTTTGCGATATTTCAATCAATACTAGTTTTATGTTTCAAAAATAACATCGGGAGAGTTCCTAAATTGATTATATACATGTTAGATAAAAGTCGACATTCAATAGTTTTAATTTTTTTCATTTAAGTTTCGTTTTAAAAGAAATTTTAGACATTCCATGCATAATCCAAGCTTAAAATCTCCTTATCCCATGAATTCAAAACCCAATTGTAATTATTTATTAAGGGCTAACATTTAGTTACAACACCATTTCTACATGCCACTACTACTACCATGAAGGCATGCTTTTTAATGAGATTCATTTTCTGATTTACGGATAGAAAAATCCAATTTTGAATTATATACCGGAATTGTTTTACGACAAAAATATTTAGAAAGTCGAAAATAGAATATAATCAATGCTAAAATACTACATTTAGACTGTAATTAATAGGTTAAATAGATTTGTATACGCTACCTATAAAGGTCAAATTAATTAGAAAAAGAAGGAAAACAATAAAAAATAAAATAAGAAATGATAATAAAAAATATTAAACTAGTCTGTATGACACTAAATACTTTCTCTCTCAAAATTTTGACAAATGATCGGAATAAACTTATGCTTAAGTCGCCAGAAAACAATTTTATCTAAACAAGCAAATGAAATAAAATCTCTCGCTTCATTAAATTGTGATAAATGCGACTTTTATTTTTAAATAAAATGTAATTTTCCTTACCATATATTCCAAAGCAACCAAGATTTCGATTATACAATTTTCATCTGCCCTGTATCCCTGCGAAAATAGATATAAATGTAATAGATTGTATGGGAACTCGTATGAAAGGGGTCAATTCATGCTGTCACGTGACAGACATCAAGGGAGCTGCACCAGTTTTGGAATCCATGGTGCTTCATAGCACAGTGCAACACACTGTGCAGTTATATGATATGCATGGTGACGTTCACCACGTCACTTTGACGTCACGTGAATTGACTCCATTCAACCACCAAAAATATGATCGTTCAGAAAGGAATACACATACCTTCAGTGCAGAATGCAGACACTCAACAATATATTCTGCTACTGGCGTTAGAAGAGCTAAACAAATATCTTCGAAGTGACCGCCTAGTTCAGCTTTGATATCTTCTTCCAAGCTCTAAAATGAAAGTAAATCTTTTAAATACCGCTCGCACTAATTAATTATTTCTAAACATTTTTTAATGTGCACGATTGAGGCAAATATTAAACTACAAATATCTTAACTGCTAAATTTTTGCAGATGAAGAATTGCTTCGATTTCTGAATTAATTGCAATAAGATCAGTAAGTATTTCGTGTTGCAGTAAAATATAGTGTCGAAGAAATCTAGCTCAATTTATAAGGCTCCCGTTTCTGCAAATTACTGAAAAAACTATTAAGACAACCAACAGACTAAAGAAAATATTCAATCTGTTTGCTGTTCAAAAAATCC
>BGPR01044504.1:0-12593 GCA_013235015.1 Araneus ventricosus | reverse complement strand
TGTACCGTAAACTCCACATTTTCCATTTTATGGAAAAGTGACCCCTATTTGGACGAGTGGCTGAAACACATAATTGGATTTTTGAAATCTTTTCTGAAGGTGTGAGACGTCTGCTCCCACTCGCATCTTTCTACTAAAGAATAATTTTCTGTTGGAGTTGAAGGTGGCACTTCCAGCGCGGGTTACCTAACATATCGAGAGTCGTTGAAATTGACCCCATTTTAATACCATTTATATATAAAATGGTTATTACAATTTAATTGAAATTTAAGATAGATAATACAATAATATAATATAATAAATCTAAGATTAATAAGATTCATATAAAAATACTGAAATACTACATAATACTGAATATTATATAATAATGTAATACACAAAATTTCAAAGTATAGAATTGATACATACAAAATTTAGTTTAATAATTGACTTCCTGATTAGGAAGGACACATATTTCTCTAATAGATGAAATGCATGTTCCAGATGCAGTTTTTAATTTAACTACTCTAAAATGATTATCTTTACCTCGAATTAGTTCTACAATTTTTACAAGTGCTCATTTACATGGCTGTAAATTGTCTTCACTTATTATCACTACCATACCGTCTTATAAATTATCCATTTTAAGTTGCCATTTATAGCGTTGTTGAAGATGATTTAGATATTCCCTTTGTCACCTTTTCCAAATCATTTGAGTGAATTTAGTGAGTTGCTGCCACCTATATAATTTGTTGTCAGATATATTTATAACTTCTGGTTTCGGAATAGCTGTTATAGGACGTCAAATTAAAAATTGAACAGGTGTCAACGCTTCATATTCATTTATATCTGACGACAAGGTAATTAATTGTCAAGAATTTAAGATTCGTTCGATCTGGATAATTATAGTATTAAATTCCTCAATTGTTACTTTATCTAATCCTATAGTGAGTTTAAGGTGATATTTACATGACTTTACTCCTGATTCCTATAAACCACCATAGTGGGGGATCTAGGATGGATTAATTTCCAATTAATTCTTTCAGAGGAAAGATAGTTAGCTAAACATTCATCTGGTTTTCTGAATAAATTAAATAAGTGATTTAGTTTTGTCTTAGATCCTTTAAAGTTTGTTGCGTTACCTGTAATTATCTTTGTCAGTTTTCCTCTTCTGGCTATAAGTGTTTTAAGAGGAGCAATAAAGGCTTCATACGAAAGAACAGAAACAATCTCTAAATGTATGGTTTTAGTTGATAGACAAATGAATTTATCTACATAAATTTTTGAATGCATGCCCTTTCTCTGATTTTAAAATTTAATAAGAAATGTACCACAGAAATCAATATCACAATTTGAAAATTGTGAGATGGGTCTAACTCTTTCCTTAGGAAGGTCGCCCATTATTTGTTCTGCTATTACTGGTTTATTCTTAAAACATGTAACACAGTTGTGCACAATCATGCGAGCTGTGCTTTTACCATTTAGAGGCCAATAAATTAAACGGACCTGATGAAGTAAACCTTGGGCACCTACATGCAAATGCTTCTTGTGATAGAATTCAAATATCAATCTTGTTATCTTATGGCAGTTAGGCAAGATAATTTGATGTTTAGCATCATAATCTAAATTAGTATTTTTCAAACTACCACCAACTCGTAAAATTAAATTACTATCTAGGAAATGACAGAGATATTTTAATTTACTGGAAACTGGAAGACTCTTTTCCTCTTGAACAGCAGTTATCTTCTTTGCAAAAGCTTTAGACTGTACCTGTTTAATAGGATGGAGCAAAAAAATCAAAATTCGTCCGATCAATTAGCACTACGTATCAAAATGTTGTCTATTAGCTAGCATATGGCAACTGAATTTTTCAGAATGTTTGCATTTTTTCTTTATTCCCACAAGAGCCTCAAAGTTTTACTTTTTCTACAATTTTTCGGATATTTTATCAATATAGCGAAAAAGTAAAAAGTTGTCCTATCAAATAGCACTAGATGGCGAAAGTTGTCTATTGACAAGCATATAACTGCTAACTTTTTTTCAGAATTTTTGTATTTCATATTCATTCCTCGCAAAAGCCTTAAAATTTTATATTTTCCAAAAATGTGTTTATCAAACATTTTGGCTATATTTATTTCTAAATGCATTGGTTACTCACTTATAACCTGAAATAAGCAATTCCCTTTAATTATAAGCTATTAATTATGCCATAAAATACTATTTAATCTTTTTATAACTATTATAAATAAATGCAACACATTGATAGTATCCAGAAACAATCAAGAACTTGCCACGTGGAGGTGGTTGCATATTGAGTTCCACCTGCGGCCCTCCCCACCTACGGGCATTACCTGCATCCACTTATCAAGTATACTAGGTTTATAATCTGTCTCGAAAGCCGACATGCTTGTTTTGTCTACAATTCTTGCTGTTCCGTAGCCATCTCGGGCAGATCTCCCACATACTTTATAAGAAGCTTCAGTGACTGTTTTCACACACCTTTCCACTGCCTCTGTGTGACAAAAAAAGTCCCAAATAAATGTAAGAAGGTTCGAAATTTCTTCTATGAAAGCACGTAAGTCTTCTTCGGGAAGATGTCGTGTCAAGGTTGGTTCTGTTATTTCACCTTGTTACCTGTTCATAAAGTCAACGTAATCTTCCAGCACTGAAATCAATTTTTGGTATTTCAAACTGAGGGACAGATTGTGATTTTCTTGGTCATGCAGAAAGAATTCATTACATATATAACTTCCCAGTAAGAATATCATTTTATCAGTAGAATAGAAATAAGTATTTTTTTCTAGTTGTTTATAAAATCATTTCTCTGAATGGTTGCGACCACAGTTTTTTATGTTCATTGCTTAGGTAAATTTAGAAACTTATAGTTCGATGCAAGTGAGCGGGAGTATCCATGATGCTTGGATTACATTTAATTATAACGGAATTTAAGGAAACAGATTAAATCAAGTGCTCACCTCTGTTCCGAAATAATATAACGTCTTTATTATCCGAATTGACATTACGGTTAGAGTAACAGAAATAGAGGAATATACGAATGGAATTTACAATTAATTTACAAACTTTAGAGCGCTTACAGAGATCACTCCTTGCGTAACGAATACAGAATTATAAGGATCCACAGAAAAATTGCTCAGAGTTCAGTCAATTGAATAAGCCCTCTCTTGAATCTCCAGTTGCTTTGACAAATACAAACATGCTGCCAATATCTTTGAGTTGTCTTTATGAAGCCCGTAGTACATTGATTCACAAACAAAATGGCGCACCCTGTAACTCTTTTATGTATTATTACATCTCCACAAAAATGTTGTCGAAGTTGATGATTCAAAGGGACATTTTTTATCCGGATCACGAAACTGTCTGTGATGTTATCAAAAGTTTATATAACTCATTTAATATTAGTTAAATCATTTTTTCAAAAGCCTATAAGTCTTGAAATTATCATCACAACTGTATAAAACGTTTCGGGGGCTAATTTCATGACCATGACTCCATTCAGCGATAAAATCGGTAGTTGCAATGGAGAAAATTTGAGATAATAGTTAATTGAATATGTTAATTAACAAGGTTAATCAGTTTCTTGATCTAAATAAACATGTCTCTTTGAGTCATTAACATCGACATTAGTTTTGTGAAGATGCAATAATATTTACCAGATTTACAAGGTGTCACATTTTGTTTGTTGACCACTGTAACATAGATTCTTAATCAGCGGTAATAACAACGTGATGATGTTAAATTACTTGAATGCAGAAGATATTGGAATCATTTTTTCTTCCGTCCAGAAGCCGTACTGTAGCAGAAAAAGCTGAAGCATGTGCACAATCTATCTAAAGCATGTACGGTACACTCTTATATAGGCTAGTAGCGATTGGTGAAAAATAACACTGGGTTGAGCAAGAACCGAATCCTGATCAACTGCTTGGAATACAACTAAAGTAATCGTAAATAGAATTGTTACGCACTGCAGGCTTTTAAATAACAGTTTAATATGCATTTTTCCGGGTAGTTGCTAATAGTCGTGCCCCACGAAGGGGAGTTTCTGTACTAAATACTTTTTTTGCCAAGAAAAATACCTACGATCGTGCATGAATTGTACCATTTTAAAATCTGCTTATATTTTATAGTTTTTTTTAAATGTCTACGGATTGTTTGCACATTCTGTATTTATATTTAGAAACAATTAAATATTTAGGTAGCTTTACAAACCGGAATAAATAAGGTTCGTGTCAAAATAATACATCACGTTTTGCATAATTAGGAATGCAAATTTGAAAATTTGCAAAGAAAGCATTACCACTTTTGATATTGCAAATATTTCTATATAAAATTTAAAATTTTCAGTTTCCCAGGAATTGCCCTCGTATTATTAAATTTCTTTAATATAAAGTCTGGAATTTTAATTCTGGGCTGGTAAATGAAAATTAAAGTTATTGCCGTTTGTTACTGATGTGAAATGAAAACGCCAATGTCACAATATCGGGAGGCTGAAAGTTCTAAGATTGAATTATTACTTGTGTTGGATACAGCAGAAGAATAAGAACAAAAATTTAAGTGAAAGAAATGCAAAATACTGAATATCCTACTCCGCGGCTTCCTCAGCCCTCGAAAGGAAACAAGTTTCAGAAACTGAATCCGCGCAATACTACAACACAATACCGAAATTAGTTGAACAGGTTGTTTAATGGAGACCATATCCCTCTTCAGGGATATGCACTACATTAAACAACCTGTTCACTTTTCGACATATCTTAATGTTTGCCAAAAATGTACCATTGTTAAGACGACTCAAGCTAGTTAATATTCTTGACTTGTTGATGTAACTAAGGAGGAAAGAACACAGAGGATTTAGGCATGCGTGTGATAAGCGATAGTAGCGCCTTCATTTGTGGAAATCGGATTTGACTTCTTCGAACTCTACCTATTATTAAAGATTCTTCCGGATAAGAACAGTAAGTTTTAAATGTTTTTAAAAACTTTCATGAAATCTGGTTTAAATAATATACCAATTTGTAATATTTTAAAATATCATTTTCGATTTTTTATATGAAATAATAAAATTTTGTTTTATTTTTGTACTATAGCTCTAGCATTTCAAAATGCTTATCATTTGGAATAATTTGACAAATTATGCATTATTTTTTATATACCTAACTTTGAAAGATTAATTCCCAAATAATATGATTTTGTAATAAAACTGACTTTTAAAGTTATTAATTAATCTTTCAATATTACCGTCGATATACATTAATTAAAATGATTTACTTTTCGTTATTACTGTCGAAAAACATAAATTATTGTTATTATCGTTAATTTTTTTAGAACAAATTATAATAATTTAAAGGAGTCTTAACGTGAAAAGATTTAAGTGGAAAATCAGTTTCTCAAATAATTAATAGTGTTTACCAACTCAACCCGTAATGATTGAGGCAGCATCGTTTCATTTAATATACTCCTAACACTTTCAATCATTTTCCTATTTAACCTTTCATCCATACCTTTCATCTTCTTTTATAAAAGAATTATAGGTTCAAATTCATCCCAGTTTTCAATTAATGATGTCCGAAAAATATATTAACTCTAATTCGATGTCACGGTCTGCATTTGTTTTGTGTTTCTGCTGGAGAATAATCTCTAATGATGATCAAAGTGTATATGGATTCTTCAGAAGATTCTGTTGGTACAGAACACCACATATCTAAGAGGTCCCTTTCCATAGCACAATTGGTAGAAATTTCATTGATTCTTTAAGCGATGCCACAGTAGCCTTCGCAGTGGTAAAACGATTTAACATTTGAACTTTACCCGATCCAAATTATCAAGCCAAAGAATCTTTTCGAAATTTAATAATACCCGAGAATATTAATTATTATATCTAGTTTCTAAACATGTAGTAACATTCTGCTTCTTTTAACCATCAGTACGTGCATCGTGTCCGCGGGGCCTCGAGGCAGCAAGTATTTATTACATAAAACTAACCCCCTCAAGGAAAAAAAAACCAGATTCACAATAGTTGCAGTAAAGCTTATTTACTTGCTGACCACATGTATTTCAAGAATTTCTCCTCATTTTCTATTTCAGAAAAATGACAGTCGGCCTCTAAAGCCCGATGCGCGCGCTCGCGAATCTGTGTCTGATTGCTAAATAGAAGAGATAGATCGAGACAATTTATCGCTATTCGAAATAGGAATCTTCCAATTCTTAAAGGTTTTTGAACTTGCTCTCTAATGAAATTCGGATCTCTGGAGTCTTGAAGCTGTGGGTCTTCCTCTTTGATGTTTTTCTCCATTTGCAGTCCGTCATTAAATGGCCAGATCCACCGTACCAAAAACAGGAAAAATTGTACGTCTACGGAGATGACGCTTCTGTGATTTTTCACCTTCTTTCTTATTCATAGATGAGAGTTCTTCTTACATATTCGTACTGAAATTCACTTGATTCCGTTCAGGTTATAAAGCTGAATCCTTATATTCTCACATCGTAGGGGTAGACATGAAAGATGTTTATATACAATTTTCTAGTCGGATGTGCCTCTACCTGCTGTTTCAACATCATTTCTCTCCTGGAAAATCAGTACGACGCAATGCATATGCTTTCCTCATCATTTAAACGAATTTTTATGAAAGCATTTCTGATGCCTGCTATACTGGCTCTGGTTGTTGGGTCGACAACCACACCTACCTTCATTTTATGATTTTATTATCTGAAGAATGTGCAGAAATATCGATTAAAAATCGAGAGAATACAAGTTTTTCATCGAAACCTCTAAAAATTTGTTGTTCAAAAATTATTTTATGTTAAAATATGGTAAAATAAATTGTTTAAAATCCGCTAAGTTCTGCAGAATCACATTCTTTGAACTTAGAATGAAAGATTTCCTTAGAGGCAATTTTTTCCTTTTCCAGTTTTAATTTTTAGATATTAAAAGAAACTGGGCAGTTTCGCGTATGAATAAATTTTTTAAATGCCCATAAAATTGCCATTTAAATTCTTTGTGTTTTATTTCAATAAAGTGAGGGAACAAGATTTAGTTGTGTTTCTTTTAAAATTATTATATGAGCTACAAGTTTTGAAGCAGGAACGTTCCTTGCATGCAGAACAGCATACTTAAGTTTCATTTAGTCTCCACTGAAAGGTATCATGATAACTGCTGGAAGATAGGTGATCTATAATTCCAGAAATGTCTCTACAGTGTACAAGTGATTCTTCTTGAGAATTGTACAAGGTAAATTATTTTTCCCGAATTCCAAATGCTAATAAATTGTGGTTCCTGTAGGAATTTAGTTTTTATATTTAAGTAGCGATCCTAACCGTTTTGCATTGCCTTTTGGATAATTTTTAAAGATTACGAAATCATTTAACTCACATTAAGTAAATATTGGAGATGAGAAATCTCAGCCTGTGTACATTTTTTCGATTTCATTGCTGTTTAATGTTTCAGAATCAGATGGTAAATCAAAGGTTTTACGAGGAAGAAGAACAGGTAAATCAGTGCTGGGCGGTACGTGTTAATTAGCTAAAGTGTTATTTGAGTAGAACACTTTATCTTTTTTCGCTAATTTAGCCTTTTATTTTGGTTAAATATAAATAGTGATCGTCATAACTGGCTGGTTCTCTATAAAAATGGCATAGCAAATGAAAGAGATTTTATTTTGCCTTGAGTTCAATTCCAAAAATATTAAACAATGTATAACATACTTTATGGGGTGGCCATTTCTTTTCCTGGTTGCCAACTTTCTCACCGAAGTAAGCACGATGCGACATTTCAATGAAACTGGTTAGTTCCATTGCCTTTTCCTTTGCAACACATACAACTAAAATGGAGGAAAATCATTCTTGATTTTTATCAAAAACTCTTAAATGCATAATGCTATAAAAAATATCAATAAACAAACTCAATAAACGAGTGTGTTCTCTGCAAGATCAAGAAATGAGAGTAATAAACGTGTGTAATCATTACACATGAGAGAATAAAAACAAGCAAAATAGACAAGGAACGAGTAACTCGCATAATAGATTTTCTGATGGGATATAAAAATAATATAACCAACAATAATTTATAGTTTAATTTTATAATCTTTCTTAGTAAAGTATACAGTTTTATAAAAACTGCTTTAAATTCACTCAGATATTAATATTAACTTATAATTACTGTATTATATTCAAAAATATTTCGCATTAATTTTATTAAATTGTCACTTGCCGTTTTTCTTGGTTTGTGTAAAATCTTGTGAATGATAGAAAAAAGAAATGACATTTTTAAGACGAATATGTCTTATTTACTGAAAAACTTCTGACGTTTAGCAAATCCAGTTTTGGCCTGTGGTTTGCTGAACTCTATCTTTTATAAATATAGACTAAGCTATAAACGATTGATTCCCTACGATGTTTAAATTTCTCTAGCTGCCTATCGGACAATTAATGATATCAGATTGCATCCTGAAGTACTGGAAAAGCTAACAAAAACCCACATTTGATTCTTCATAATTGTAATGCTATTATAACAATATACAGCGCTTAGTAAGAGAAACAAAAAAAATGAATTTATCACAGAAAAACAGATTTGCAACATATTGTACCCTAATTATTACCAATAAATAGTGGAAAAGCATGTGAGTCATGAAATAAAGATGCAAAATTGTTTAATATTGGAAGATAGCGACAGTGTATGAACGATGTCATTGATTAATGAATATTTGCTTATGCATATGAATGGTGCGGCAAGATGACACCAACCTTGTTTTATATTTAAACACTTTTTGACATTAAACTGTGTCAGATCTCTCTCCTTTTAGGCCGAATGAACTTAGGTCATTTTGTTACCTAGTCTTTTATTTGTCATTTTTTCATCACTTCCTCCATACAACCCCTTTTAACTTCTAAAATAATATTAGCTGAGCGCGGTTTGATAAACTTTTTCTTTTTTCGTCATAGGGCGCACAGGAGCAGACATTCTGGCACCACTTCTCGTCGGGCAATCAATTTCAATTTAACTTCTTAAAATTTGATGTTTGGTCCATGTGGAACTGAAACGCTCTGTCGTATGCAGCGGTTGGCAGCAAAATCCTTACGCTTAATTCGGCCGCGGTATTTATGAGGCTACTGTTTGCATTACAATTGGTCGTGCTTTCGCCCGCTCAGTACAGACAAGATATGTGTTCCATAATATTTTTGTTTAAAAAAATAAAAATGGCTAAATGTATTTGAATATGGATTCTAAAGACGCTCATGAGGTAAAGCAGGGTTTTCATGAGGCCAGTATTGCGTATCCTGTAAGATCACGCATGCGCAGAACGAGATAAAGAGTGGACAACGGGATGTTGTTATTGCGCCGGTTAAAGTACAGTACAACCACAGTTAACCAAACTGAAGGGAGGGAAACCGTTTTTCAAAGCCTCATACTTGGAAACCTTATAAATATAAATAAAATTTGATCTGAGCATGTTTCGACAAAAGATGTACTTTTTTCTATAATAGAGCCACAGTAACAGGCGTTCCATTTTTCGACGTATTTTCATTTTCAAAAATAATTTATGGAATTTTCATGTTTATTCCTAGTATACTTCAATCGCTTTGTCGTAAATAAACAGTCGGCGTAAAACTCCTTAAACCATGCATGCATGAAAACCATTCTAATTGAAATTTTCGACTTACAAGCTCATTATTTTTTATTTTTTGAGTAAAAAGAGAAAAAAAATTATTCGAATGAATAATACTAAAAACAAATTTATAAATAAAGGAAAACAAGCATCAAATGAATAGAGGAACATTCGGAGTTATGAATGAGTATATTTTTTCTTTGCTCAAAGATAATTTTTTTCCTTAAAAATGTACAATATCCTCTGTGATTTATGTTCCGTGTTTGTAGTAAACAAATATTCGGCATTTATGGCTTCTTATATCGAAACCTGCCGCATTAAACAAAGCATTTGTAATGAACGATAAGTTCCCAGTAAAGCAATGTTGAAAATTGATCTACATATTTACCAGTGAATAAAATACTATACCTATTTCTTAAAATTCTTATAAAATAAAACAGATCAGCGTTTCATTCAGACCATTCATCTCTGAATACTGGAAATGGCAATAAAAATACTATACTCTGATGAAGAAAACACAGTAGAAAACCACATGAGGAGCATCAATTGTTTCAAACCCTAGGCCTTCTTGTTCACTCAGTAAAACAAATGTGTTCGCCTCGAATGAAAACTTATCACCTTCGACAAAGCTGTAAGAGCCAATGTGACTCAGATTTTTATTACCTTCGGAATTCGAAACTGAGACATGAGAGAGGGGTGACAACACATGAGGAAGTGTCCCCATCCCACAGCCGCTTATAGTGACGTCATCTGGCACGTTTTATGAGTGTTATTTTCAAAAATATTTCATAGCATAATGAAATATTTTTGAGAGGGAGAGCAATGAGAAAGGTTTTTTCTTTATAATTTGGTAATTAAAGCATTTTTCCTATTTTTTATATATATTATATTAAAACAAATCCATTCTAATAGAAACTTCCGATTAACAAGCTGATTATATTTTTGTTTTTAAGTAAAAATAGAAAAAAAGTGTTCGAAAAAAATATAAACAAAAATAAAAACTAGAAAAACAAACATCAAATGAATAAATGCAACATTCTGAGTTATACGAATACGTTTCTTCGTTGGAGTGGAATGTTTGAAGATATTTTTTCCCATAAAAATATACAATATTCTCTGTCATTTACGTTCTGCGCTTGTAGTAATAAAATATCCTGCATTTGTAGTTTCGCATTAGGAAACCTGCCGTATTTAAAAAGCATCTGTATATATCACTAGGTTCTCATTGAAGCACGTATAAAAACGAAATTACTTTAACTATTAAAGAAGTGTTACACATCCTTATTTATATTCTTTTAAAAATGAAGGGGTGTAGCGTTTCATGCAGAACATTCATAACTGAATATCAGAAAAAACAGAATGAATATTTTGCACTGATAAATGAATGCATATAAAAAGCGTGAAAAGAACCAGCAAGAATTGGTCTACACTTTATTTTCTCATATATGCTCTAATGAAGTGTCGTCCACTCGACTATATCTGAGGATCTTGGGCAATAGCCGAGATAGTCACGAGTGCTCAGTTTTTATTGGCCTTGGAATCAAAGACTGGCGCAAGGAGGAAGAATGAAAACCCAAGCGGGAATGTCTCTCCTTCTGACATTCGAGTATTGTGGCACAGGACGTGTTTTATTTAACGGATTAAATCCAAAATTTGACACAGATATGCAGTGTTAGTCATAGCATCACATTCTAAAATTCTTTTATCTATTTAATTGCTTTTCTGTGTTATCACGTTCGCAAACACGGCAATAAGCAGACTAAATAAAGGTCATACATTTGATGGATTTGGCTCAAAATTTGATGGACATTTAGAGCTTTTAAGGTGAAATTATGGATCAAATTTTAGAAATTACTAAGTAATCGTTATATGAAAATTAAAATACAAAACAGATGTCCCAAATTTTATCCATGAACATCTTCGGGTATTGCAGTTATCGTGTTCACAAGTGCAAGAATGGACGGGCAGATAGATTGAAGACTTTCATTTCTAGATTTTCGTCCAAAATTTGCGAAAATTCCACAAACTTGGTATCACAAATCAAGTTTCATTCGACAACATCACTGTGTTTTGGATTATCGTGTTCAGAGATAGAGATCACAATTTCAAAACTGAATTTTTCAGACTGTGAAATGAAACATGTAAAAATTCATCAAATCTCGAAGTCCAATTTTTGCGACGATTACAATTCTTTATCTTCGTTTATTTTGTATAAAGGCAAGTAAAAGTCGTTGTAAATCATAAAAAAATCACTACAACTATTAATCAAAACAATAATATTAAGTTTTCATTAAACAGTAAAAGATCTATCTTATTTTATTACTTTCATTCATGAAACATAACTGAAGATGTGAAACTTCAGGGTTTGTATTGTAATGCTTATTCATTTTCAGGTGAAATTTAGAAATAAAAATTACAAAGCTCTTAGACCTCTCCTTTGTTGAGAAATTCAAAATTGTTTCAAAAACGTTTAGCGCTGTAAAACTTTCTAATGTTTCGAGTAATAATCCTTTAAAACATGAAGATCGCATCTTTAAAGATGCTTTTTCAGAATCACAAATAGAAAAACACCTTCTACCGATATCTCGAAAATAGTAGAGAGCTCACCGACCTATTAATGGAGAATATCCCTTTTACGTCGAAAGAAGCAAAATTTCAAATACAGCCCTTTTTATATATTAACCCTCCGACTGACATATTTCGAATGAATATGAATAATTTCTAATTAGATGCATCGTTCTCAAATATGTTCAAATATGTTTGTACAAATCAACTTGTTATTTATGTTCAAGGCTTTATCATAACAATACGATATAATGCTGTTATAGTTTTAAGTAAACACAATAGATTCCGAAGATCGATTGACGTAGCAGAATATAGACTTTTTTCTCCCCGCGGTAAACGCGTTATAAGAAGTCAGAGGGATCAAAAAAATTTTAACCCCTGATACTTTTTTCATAATGAATTTATTTATGAAATCAAAAAATGGTGTTGCCG